>JAQGAM010000402.1:0-13243 GCA_034697665.1 Nanhermannia comitalis
AAGTGATTTGCGATCACGAATCGCTTATACCTAACTTCGTTATGCATTGGTATGGGTCAGCACATGACAGCAGAATAACTGCATAGAAAGTCACTTGAAATATAAATCGAAATTTTTTTCTTTTACACATTTTAATTATTGAAATTTGTTTGTGTGCACTTAAATTTTTGTCAAATATGCTTTCTATTTAATTATATTATAATAAGTCAAACAAAAATGAATTTTTATAAATATTAAAATAAATATTCAATTTGATAATCAATAAAATTTTGCTTATATATCAAAATTTTATTCATAAGAATAAAAGATTTACATTTGTTATCTAACTATAGTTTACTTTGTATAAGAGTTAAATGAAGTAGAAATGAATATTTCTTTGAAAAACTTATTTAAATATACTTTTTACGTATTCTATATGATTGGGTCAATATTTCAAATTCTAGAAATATCTGAAATATACTTTTCATACTAAACAACAACTAATGTCAGATATGAAAGTGAAGATCAAATTTCATTGCCAGCCATCACAATATGCAATGATAAACAATATTTCATAAGAGAAGAATTTAAGAAAAATTTATTTGAAAATTTAACTAATGATCAATATAAATATGGGGGTTGGGCTTATTTAAACACTATTAACCACTTCAACACATTTCCACTAATGAATAAAAGACTGATTTCTACTAATTTATAGTGACTTATCATGTAGTGCCCAATGTGAGAGTGCAGTATACATTGTATACGTTTTAAAGTCAAATAATTATATTAATATTTAATAAAGTTTATATTTTTTTAATTGAATATTCAAATACTTATTACTTATTTAATATTTATGCATACAGTACTAGTAATACAGTATGAATAAGTATGCAGTATTGAGCATAAGATTGAGCTTACAATTAGTTTATTTGGTAAAGCTTTAGCTTGTTATTTGCACTTTACTATTCATATATTTATCATTAAATTATTTAAATAAATATAAATGCAAACAAGACATTGTTTTAATCGTTATAATATGCTATTAAGAGATGTAAAGCGCTTTCACTAATTGTCAGTTTAATACGTATAGCGTTTAGAAGTTTATTGCATTTTATAGATATAGATATAGATATAATATTGATTAAAAGGCTCACCAAATGATATAAATAGATACAAATAGATAATAAAAATCAAAATAAATTCTATTTATTTTATTTGAAAATAAAAATATTTGAATAAAATGTATATACGCGAAATTTTATTTATTTCATTTCATATATTTACATATTTTACATTTTCTTGAAATACATTTGAATCGCTTATTCTGATATGAAATCATACTTTCAATTCTTTCATCAATTCATACATTGATATTCATCTGACGTCTTATTCACAATTTACATATTCATCTAGATTTAGGATTTTATTGACATTGTATGACTGCATTAATTCTATTCACTAACATTTCATTAATATCTTTTAAATTGAAAAATCAAATATTGCGAAATGAATCCAAAAAGGATAAAATCCGATAACAATTAGAGGTTTTTAATGAAACGAATCGTATAAAAAGAGCTCATTTGGCGATAAATTTTTGAAGGGTTAGAAATAAAAATATTTAATTAAATAGCTAATAGTTCCTAAAATTGTGTATGTAACTTAGTTTATGTAAACTTATTCTTATAATATTGGAATCATGCACCTTGAATGGTACTTTGTTTCAATGCATGAAAGCCTACATTTTGAACACAATGTTAAAAAGTAAGTGTGTGTTCAATAAGTAGGCTTTCATGCATTAAACAAAGCACCATTCAAGGCGCAAGATTCCAAGATTATGGGAATAAGTTTATATTTTCAAATGGCATTTTTGATCATAAATGTAAAAAGACATGTATTCTTTCAAATATAAATTCATATAATAATTAAATTTAAATGGACTATAGATTTAATGTTAAACAGAATAAATTTGAAATAACGAGGTTAAAATCGATGATGTATTCACTGTTAATACTTGTTTACCATTACATTTACATAGGGTTCGGACTCGAGACCATCCAAATATTGTCAGAAAATTAAAATTTATACATTGATTCCCATTTAGTTTTTTCAAGTTTTATGAAGAAATAAGATAATTTATATTTCATATTAGAAAGTTATATGAATAAAGAAGCAAAGTTAATGAAAAAATTAAAAATAAAATTTTTGACTAATTTTAAAGCATAGAAAAGAGATATTAACTGATGATCTTAAATAAAGAGCTCAAGTCAGGCGGTAAATAAGTGTATATTTTATTTTACACTTTCTGTTCTGTTCCAACCGTAAAGCGGGCCCGAAAATGAATGTTCTGGAGATCACTCCATCAACAATTGAAAAAATTGCTAACAGACTGACCGATAGAGAGAAACTTCATAGAGACTGATTCAAAAGTTCTCAATTTATAATATACAGCATATACTGTATATACAATATATATCTTATTTCGAATAACAATTATTTTTTTATTTTAAACATAATTTTATGCGATTGGCTGTTATTTTAAAATTGATTCGTTAGAACTTTTCAATTAAGTTTTATTGCTTGCATTCAATTAACACTAAGTGAAAACCTAAGTTTCTTCAGCTAATGAGTTAAAGTGAAGTATAATTTGTTTCTTAAACACAAGTATTGGTATAAATATTTAGTGTATATTCTAAATATTAATTTGTATTTTTTATCACTAAATATTATAAAATATTTGCCTGTATTTAATGTGTTTGTATACTCAATGGCTCTTTGTGTATACAAACTCATTAGATAGAAATTAACTTTAATCTGCAAAATATATGAATTTATCATTTGCCACAATTCTTGTAATACAAATATCAAAAACCTCTACTAATTAAACTTTTAATGCAAAACTTGTCTTTAATAAGCAAATCACTATATGCGTGGATTACATTGTGCTATTTTCGTATATTAAAGCCAAACAATTTTGATAATTTTACTTTAAATCGAAGAACTTGAAAGAATAAAGTTTGTGACCAAACAATTGCTGCTCCAATCATAAAATGCTAATTATTTGCCCCTTTTTTAACTTTTTAGTCAGATTCAAGAGCAATATTCAACAATTGGCAATTTAACTCTATATGCGATTTGGTCGAGCGAGTGCTCTCTATTTTAAGCTCTGCCAGTTTCCTATTTGGTATTTCTCTTCTCGAGGGAAATTAGGTAAGATCAAGGCGTTTGCCTCACGGGTTTTATCGCTGAACTCATAGATTCTCTCTCATGACATCATTGAGTATGTTTTGTCTCATGTAATATGTGTAATATGTTTGAACAAATATAAAGATTGTTTGCATGTTGAGATCGGTTGAGACCATTATTTTATGCTTGAAAAGTGAACATTTCTATTATTATTTTTGTAATTTTCCTGAAGAAAATCTATAACAAATCTGATGTCAGTTCCGGAAGTCAAATATGTCAAAGAAATCCTAATAGCAATGTGTTGTCTGATGTCTAGTTATACACAAAATATGATATAGTATTATATAGTACTATATAGTGATAACCTTATATAGAATATAAGTTACGTATAGCAAGAGTTAGAATCAATGTGCAAAAAGGCTAATGTTGTAGTGATTCTGTCTGACAGTAATTCAGACGATCCAACTGTGAGAATACGGAAGGGAGCTCTTTATAAAAACAGTTCAATCAAACATTTCCCCTCTGATCCTCTTTTATTGGCAATTCAAGTCTTCAAAGCTGTTTATATTTCTCGATAATCTGATTGTTTTAATATGTATAAAGTCTACTGACTGCAGCTCTTTTAACTTACAAACAAATGTTTTAAAATCAGTGGCTTTCAGTGTCATAGCATTGCATGGATTTGTTCATTCTCTTTAATATATCAGAAGAATTTCATTTTAAAAAATTTATAAAATTATAGGCTTTACTATATATTATAATACTGTGTGTTATGAAATGTTAGTCTCGACACTCAATAAAATCCATAATTCATCACATTTTTGTGAAGAAGACTTCATGAATGAAGAGCACTTTCAAAGAATGATCATTTATTTTATGATTGTTTGAATCACGCATTAACTGACATTTTTCAACACAAAGTAAATGTTTGTATAAAATAAAATACAATATCAGTGTATAAATAATATAATAACATATTTTTGAATATAACGGAAAAAATATTCTAACTATTAAAAAGTTTGATTACTAAATAGATTTTATAATTTAAATTTCGAAAAGTTTATCAAAGAAACTAAAATATTTTCATAACTGCTCAGTAAAAATTTAATTGAATTCTATATATTGAGCAATAGATACTTTTTATCTATTCATGCTTTTCATTGGAGGGTTTAATAAGTTTTATTTTAAATTATTAAATATCACGATATAACTTGTTTTACTCACATTTTAATAATTATTATCAAAAATGAGTGAAATTAAGAATTTATTTAAAACAAATGAATTTAGTGATAAAAGTTGTCTCCAAAAGTTAATTAAATCAAATATAATTTTGTATAACTTAAGATAAATTTACAGAATTCATTAAAAGATTTTGCATTTTTTCGGGTTGGGTTGTGTTAGGACACGTGTGTAAAACCCGGGTTTGGTTAGGGTTCTACTTCAATTCCGGGTTTAAATTCGGGTTAGGGTAAAAAATTTGAGAAATGTTTTATCTATAATTCGTACCTTATTTCATGGGTTTTACGGTTACATATTTTAGGTTCATGACTTCCTATCCCTAGTTATGATAATTTTAAAATATAAATTAAATGCAATTTGAGAAATAAATTTTTTAAAAACTTTTAAGCCCTACAGGAATTGAAATGATTTTGCATTTAAATAAACGATATCAAGTCCATTTGCTTATCATAAGAATATTGCTTTGATATTTTGCTTGACTTTTTTGAATTGGTTTGAATATTCAAATAACTCATTTTATTAATCGCTTAATGATTTAATTCATTAATTTTCATTATAAGTTTTTTCGATAGGTTTTTAATCAATTTCTTGAAAAATACCGTAAATTTTATTTTCGTAAATCTGTATTATTATTAAAAAAAAAGCTAAATTATCACTCAAATGAAAAATACTTTACTTTCATCCAAAAAAATACCTAAAGATTGTTAAACTTGAATGAAAACCGATTCCAACTGTATGTTAACTTACGTGGAACATAATTTAAGAAATTGATGTTATTATTTGATATACTTATATATAGGAATAATAGATTCATATATTTCACTTAATACCTGTTGAAGAAATTTTTACTGTTTATGTTAAAGCAATGCTTAGGGATTCAATACTCTAGTGGTTTGCCTCTAAACGCTTCAATTCAATGTTGGCTCTACTCTAAGTCTTGATAGTCTTCTATGTCAGTCATTCTTTATTGGCTCCTATTCTTAGTTCCTTATTATCCGTTTAAATATATTATATAATATGTTTGACAGTGAGCAGCAATCCTTTCAAATGTAATCTCAGTGAATGATAAATTGTAGACTTCAAGTATATGCTTATAAATTAGTCATATGAGAGACAGTTTCAATTTCATAAAAAAGGATTACAAAGCGTAAGCACTTATGTTTTTAATATACTCACTCAACTCGACAAAAGATTAAGCGACGAAATAGTGAATTAATAATTGGCTTTTATCTACTTTTCTGCACTTTCATAGTGATATACAGTAAAACTCATAAATAAGTACTTACACTAGTAGTACAGTAACTGCTCTGGTACTGTCAGCCCTATTATAGGTAAGGCTAGTGCTTAATGCTATACTTAATGCTTAATTGTAAAAATTGAAAAGTCAGTAATTATTCTAAAATCAAATTAATTAAATGCAATTTTTATTAATAGCATGAAGTGAAATATAAACGTTAATTTAGAATTACATTTAAAAGTTTTACACTGTACCGTACAATGTAATTTATCTCCTAAGCTCACTTATTTATGGGTATGTACAGATGCAATATTGTATTGGATTTTTAAACAAGATTCTCATGAGTGAAGAGCATGAGATAAGCTTGAGTTTAAGTATGTCTCAGCTGAAGCCATATAAGCTCAAGCTTAGTATAAACAGAGCCCCAAAATTTAAGTGAATAATAGGGTCCAATTATGCAACTCTTTTTTGAAAAAATCGATGATGAATTGAAAAAATAAGTTATTTAAGTTATATTACAACTCCAAGAAAGCATTTATAAATATGCATATGCGTGCAGACAGAGGGTAGGCCTAAAATTGTCTATTTTTTGCGCGCGGCTATGGGATAATCCCTAAGATTTTAAGGAATTTTTTCTCAAATTACATAATAAATGAACTCATATTAACTGATAATACATGCTAATACAGCTACAGTAACTACGTTGCACATCTATGCTTACATTGTGTGCAATTCTTTTAAACATTTGAACAAAGCTAAATTCAACCTAAAAATTAAGCTAAAACTCGTGCAAGATTTGCGAATGCTCGCTATTTCTTATTTTAGTTTGCTTTTATGGGCTTTCATAGACTTTAGGTGTCTATTGAAATTTAAGCTGATTCCAAAAATTTATATCTCTATGGCTTTTACTAAAATCCAGTATACATGAAAATCTGAGAATAAATAAAATTTTTCTTTATTACGTTGAGCTTTTGTATATTTTAAGCCAATATCAATCAACAACTTAATATATTAGACATTTGTTGTATAATTTATGCTCTTCTATTAGTTGTTTGCTGCTTAAAATCTTAACGATCTTAAAATATTCCAATTTAAAGAACTACTTCTAAATAAACAAAGATTTATTATGACTGCTAGTGTTTCAACGCATTGGTAAACGCGTTGCGCAAAGAAATATAATTATTTTTATTAATTGCTTCAATTAAATCTCTCAAATCTATTGTATTAAAGAAATGACTTAAAAGAGCCAAATGAAAAATCTAGTCTTGAAAACGCCTCTTCATCGCTAATTTAATAATTTTTAAACTTTGAACCGTTAAATTTTTTGATCACATTTCAAATTTAGAATATGGATAAGACTGGGGTGAATTTGAATATTCGGTTTATTTAGAAAGACTAATTCAATCTACAGTATACACAAAAATTCTACAGATTATTGCACGTGTTTTACATTAAGAAACAGATTTTTTATGTAATCTCAAACAATTTTGTATGAATTGTTTGTCAAGAATTAAAAAAGTTGTCATTTTGTCAATCAGTCAATTCTGTAACCATTTAAGTCATGCATTTTGTCGATCAATTTTTATTAATTATACTATAGAAAGAATTGAGTGCACAAAAAGAATAAAAATCGGAGGCAGACATGATTTTAAAACATTAGAATGAGTTTTAAAACTCATTAAATAAAATTATTTAAAATTGTTTCAATAATGTAAAATATTAAGAGTCAGTGTTATCATCAAAAACATTAGGTTCTCCAAAGTCTAAAATATTCTATTCATTATTAATACAATTTTAATCTAATAATCTAGTATTATATTCTATTGGTAACAATTTTTCATTTGTTTCATTCAAAAATTTAACCAATTTTTCTGAAGGCTCTATATAATGCTCAAATTATATCTACAATAAGGATATTTTATGAGCCTTTTTAATTTTTCAAAATAATTATAGGTTTAAATGATTATTAATTATTATTATTATTGTTATCATAACAGTTACAGAAAAATGAGTCAATTCAAACTTAAATTGACACCTAATTTGCCTCATTTATTAAAAATTAATTATTTATAAAAAAATTTAATGAATCATTTATTCTTACGATTCGTTAGTGATTGGAATTTTGATGTTTTATACTTAAAAATCAATTTATTGTCTTTGTTTATCATAGAATAAAAAGTTTTTGCTCTTTGGCTGCAAAATGAAATATCGCTTCTCATGTTTCGATTCAAATTAAAATATAATCAGCAAAACAAAGATCATGAAAGCGTAAAATTAAAGTAGATTTTTGATGAGATTTGTTCCAAACTATTTGGATACTTATAACAGGTTATAAACAACGAGATAAATAACATGAAAATTAATCGAATTTATTTCTAAAATAATAAATTGATTGGATTTCATTATAAAAGTTATTATTAGACAAACTTGAAATCAAAATCTTTAATTTGTTTTATTTTTATAGTTTATGATTGTTAACTAACAAGTAAGTTATACCTGTATTACACCTGTTCTACACTGCAATAATGAAATGACGTTCACTTTTCGAGAACTTCAATATTATTGGATTAAAAGGAAAAGAAGTTTCAAAGTGCGAAATAAGCTCACGATTTGTTTCGCAGATTGAATGGCTGTAAAGTATCAAATTTTATTTAAAATATTTTTCTTCATTTAAATGTGCTGTCAGCACATCATTCTTATCCTAAACTCAATTTTTATATACTATGGCATGACATGGAATGGTTGCATAACAAAGCTTAATAAACTGTCAATCTATACGTTAAAGTATATATTTTTTGTGAAGTAATGTTATGGTATTCTGTATTCATTAAAAAATTATAACAAACTATGTTAATAAGAAAGCAGACATCAATATTAGCTAATCTTCTATTGTTATTGTTATTAATATAACTAATTTATTTGTCTTAATGCATGTAATGGTAATTAGTTTCAACTTTTGCTTTGTTTATCTTCTCTTCAAAATTTAGAATTAGTTGATAAAGAGCTATATTAGTTGTATTTGTTGATAATAATCATACAATTGATTATAACACAGTTTGTTGAGCTTTTAATATCTTTATTTGGGTGTATGTTCAAAAAAATACATAACTATACCTCGCAGGACACATAAAACAACATATAACTGCATGAGTACATTATATTACTGATACCGTATTTGTTTTATTTTCGTAACATACAAATAAAAAGCGTGTTCTGCACAGTATTATTAAATAGTATTATATAATAAAAACTTACGGAAACTTTTTAAAATTAAAACAAGCGATAAAATCTATCTTATATTCACAAAATTTCATTAGTCTGGAAGTTTATACACTTCATCGCGATTAGAGTGAAAAGTGTTCACTAATAACCGGAATTAATGATTAGCCTTCTTATGAGAAGATGTAGAGCAAAGAATTCACTATAACTGGAGTGTAGTATATGATCTCTATTATATAAAATTACGTCTGCTTTCTATCATCTTATAAAAGGTATGATTTAAATTATAATTTTTTAATTGAGGTGCAATATCGGCTGTTATTGCATTTTAAACCGAATACATTTTGACGAAAAACTTTTAATTTTTTTAAACACTTAATTATCAACTGTTTCTGCAGAAAAAACTATGAAATTCAAGAAAAGTTAGAAAAAATTATTATTCAAAATCAGTAAAAATATGATTTTAATCAAACTTTTATTATTTTAGTCAAGATTTAGCTAAAAAAATATTTATAAATATTAAAGAAACTGTGTTTTGGAAATTAAATTAAGAAACGGATATTGTTTTTAAAGTGAAATAAACAATGATTACCTGATATTCCATCGAAAGTCCACCACCACGACCAATCAGCAGTAGTTTCTATGAAATAGTTAGAAAAAATAGATGAGAAAAGTTGAGCAGTAGTTTGAAAGGAACAAAGAAAGTGAAGTTTGATAAAAGTGAAGTCTAAATTGGCAAAAGAGGAATATAAAGGCATCGATTTAGACTGCTATACATTATGTGGTCAACACTGGACTAAAGCTTTTTGTTCCTTTTATTTGAAGCATTCAGTATTATTTCAGGAGGTATTTGTCACCTATACTTAAAAGAATGCAGTGCTTAAGCGTTTAAACAAAGTATCGCATTGACAGAGATTACAAAGTTCAACAATGAATGAATTGCATCTGATTTGAGGCTAAAACGAAAACTTTTTCAGCCAATTTAGCGCTCAACTAAATAGTGATCGACTGTTTATTATTTTTATCTTAAATAACGATTATTGCCTAAAAATTAGATATATTGTTAATACGCTGTATCAAAATTGATGACACGCTATAACCGATACGTGAAAAAAGTAAAAGTGATGTCATTTAATAGATTATGCTTCAAATGGTGTACTATTGTAGTGCAATAAAGTTATATAGTTATACGATATGTTTAAATAGTTATATCGTTCTTTCTGAGCCCAATATTTTTGATGAATAAAGCGTTTGTCCTGTACAGCATTGTACTGTACTTGTATTGTACAATAAATTTTGCATTGCATTCACGAGCAACCAATTTCACTTATATTTGCTTAGTCTTGTTGTTACAGAGACTACCCATCATCGCATTTAATTAAAACGCTAATTGTGCTGTACTTTTCGTTAGTGAACGGCTGAGCTCTACTAAAAGTTAGGCAGCAATTCCTCTTCGATGTATGAATGTTTCAATAGCAGGTTTGTCTTATTGATTTCTCTAGACTGCAACAGCCCCTCATTTCCTTTAAGAGCATTGCATACTTTTATGCAATGCCATTCTTACTCTCTTTTCCTTTTTCAGCTTATTTGAACCAATTATGTTCTATAGGATGTTATTTGTTGCATAAACATAAGTATTATCTTTTATAAATTAAATGACTCCTAAATATTAGTATTTGTTAGTCAATCAATTTAATGATTATTAGTTCACATGAATTATATCCATTCGTTGGAAATTGTTTCTAAACAGTAATAATAATAATAGGAAATTGTTTCTGTACTACTATATAATATTTTAAACTTCAAAATAATTATTTTATTGTACTGAACAGTTCACTGAATGAAAATTTAAAATTTATAAAAAATAAAATCAACGAACGTAGAAATACAAAGCACAAGAGGAAGTTTGAGGATCCTGAACACATTCTAAAATTTGTGAAAATTTAAAATTTTTAACGACCTTAACTAGAAGTTTGTTAAATATTTAAATATTATTGAGTCTGAAGAAAACTAGTAATTATTTTACAATTTCCATATCATTTGCTCTCTTTTCTTATTGAATTACTGAGTGGTTTATTAAACTAAAAAGTAATTTCTTTATAAAGTTCTTCGAATCTAATTTATTATTTTGCAATCCGATTAATTTAACAGAATTAGTCAATATTTTCAAAAATTTTATCTTATGATTCACTGAGTTTTATAGTCTTTTAAAATAAAACAATATAAAAATGCTCTGCATGTAAGTACAGTATATATTGATATTTTAGATAATCTTTTCCGCGATATCCATAGAATAGCCACATATGCGTTCATTTGAATCCTCTTTCAAAAAATGGTTCAATAAATCTTCAGGAAAAGAAAAGTATTGATATTGAAATTTAACTCAAATAGTTATTAGAATACTTGTAAACTTATTTAAATAGTTAAAAATGAATTTTGATTTTGACAATAGTCTATTATACAGTAATAAAAGAGAGAATTAGATTCTCGCTCATTACTGATTATCAGTAAAATGTAGGAATACTCATAATTACACACATTAAGCTCATTCACAGCGTAGTGAAATATTTTCTAATATTATAAGTTATGATTTACTGCATTTGGTGAATAATCGTGGTATATATTGTTAATACAACACAAGTAAAATACAATACGATACCATTGGTATAGCACGCAAGCTTTCAATTATATGTACCGTCACTGTCTTTTGAAGCGTTTCTCATTTTCTCATCCCTGGAAGTTAGTCCGCGCTATTTAATACTTATTTTGTTGTAAAGCTCATTGCTTTTTAAAGTCAGAAAGCATTTGCTGACAAAAGCAGACCAGTAAAGTTTGAAATGCCAGTGATTTGGTAGCCTTTCTCACTTAGCTTTCATATACAGTATCAGATGAGTTTAGAGACTGCAATAACTATCTATCTCTCCCACCAGTGACTTTCAGTTTTAAAGCCTTTCAACAAACTTATAGACAAGAATTTTGTCTTAGTTGGTGTGACACAGCGTTAGATTCTTGTGAAAAAGTAGGGTCAATGAAAAGTTGGCCAAATATGGATTTGGGAATCACTGGAAAGTTTGGTTCAATATATTTAATGACTTTAGCTTTACAATAGGAAAAATGATGTTCAATTCTATTGTTATTTAAGCGCCAGCTGTAAATGTTAGGACTCCTATGTTTCTTTTGAAAGAAGAAAAGTAAAAAACATTAACAGCACTTTGCCTCTAATCACCTGCAAATATCCATTAGGAAACGGAACAGAAAGGATTCCACTATAGTATGCATTTACATCAGTTATCTTTTACTGAATTCATTTAGTGCTCAAATGTGATTCGCTGCTAATTAAGGTAGAAGTGCACCAAAGACTAGTCGCTCCCATTCTTTCCGTCAACTATTGTTTCATTATTTTTATAGCATCTTTATGTGGGTTAACAATGAGTTAATGCTGATACAGTACATGCTTTGATCTGAAATTAGCTTATCCTCTACTTTGATCATTCTTTCTCGATTATCGAATAGCATTTTGAATCTATTTTAATCTTTGCTCATACTTATCACACTAGAAATGATATCTATTCACAAACTGATCATTTTTTGTCTTTCTCACTATTATTATCATCCGTTTCGGAAGATTCATTCAGTTGTGAGCTTCCAAAAGCTTAATAGATTTCCTTAGAAATATATCAAAGAAGGATATAAAAAACAGTAATATTTTGACAAAAATAATATGATGTGAAGCAAAAGTTTTATCCGTTAAAAAAGTTATTTCTATCTAACCTTAAATATAACTTATACTTAAATCTAACTTAAATACAGACAAATTAAATTATACTCATTAAAAAATTTTGATTATTTTTGTCGCTTTAAAAAATTAATGTTTATTTTGCAAACTCTCATAACTGAAATGAAATGATTGATCATCTAATGGGAGAAATATTTGGCATATTATGAATAATGAAGATTTGGTTCTCTCAATCTGGACAATAATGATCATTATTATGATAGTAAGTATAACATGTCTATAAGCTTTTTAAGGTTGTTATTATTATGGAATGGGCAGTAAGCAGAGAAAATTTGACTATAACTACTACTATGCACAGTGTGCACACGTAATACTCATTGTATAGCATCTCATGGTACAAATAAGTTTAGCTGCAGTCTCATCGTGTGTTCATTCGCATGTTTTATATGTTAACGAAGTCACGCAAACTACTTGAAAACCAAATACAAAAACAGCCGAGACTGAGGAGATGAGAGTCTGAAAGAGTGGTTCGCTAACAACTCATTGAAATGCATGTATCACATTGCCGTTGCTGTCGATTTTACCAAATATCTGTAGATATAAACTTATGTATCTATGTATGTATGTATATATATATATATATATAT
>JAQGAM010000403.1:0-13239 GCA_034697665.1 Nanhermannia comitalis
GGCTGGTGCACATCATTAGGTATTAGATATAATCTGTTCATAACTACATAACCACATAACTACATAACTACATAACTACTCAATTATGAGACAATTTATAACAATAGCAAAAAAGTTTGAGAAAGTTATAGAAACTTATTGTATAGAAAGAGTGCTCTCTATTGATAGACATAAACACTAATATTTATGAATACATTAAAATACAAATACTATTAAATACACGTCTAATGAAATAAATAAAATAACTTTTGATAAACAATTTTTAAATAAATAATAATTAATGAGAAGAGATGTCAGCGCAGACGAAGAAACGGATAACAATGGACTCGAGTGTGAAACAAGAAGACATATTACAAGCGGTTATCATTGGCGACAGTTTTAACTCACGTTTCGCTCCAATAACTCATTTGAGGCCAAGAGTGAGTCAATTGATTTGATTCGCAAATTAATTAATATATCACTTATAGTAATAGTAAATCACTTTTTGTTCAGGTATTGCTTCCAGTAGTGAATCGTCCACTCCTTGAATATACGCTCGAATTCTTAAAAAACGCCGGAATTCAAGAGACGTTTGTCTTCAGTTGTGCTCATTCTCAACAAATACGACAATTCGTTTCGTAAGTCATTCAATGCTTTCAATGGTTTCAACAATTTTAGTGTATTTTTAAGTTATTTTGTATTAAATAAAATGTTTTAAACAACTTTTTGAAGTGAATCCAAATTTTCATCGAATAACTCGATGTCAGTGACAGTGTTTGCTTCGGAAACGTTTCAGTCAATGGGCGACGCGTTGAGAGAATTGGACGCAAAGGCTGTCATCAAATCTGATTTCATTCTAATACACGGCGACTCTGTCGGCAATTTACCACTCAAGCAGATTAGAGCCCAACACAAGTCTGTCATATGTTTGCTTTGAAGCCATATTTTGTTTAACAGCAAAAATTTAATTTAATTTACAGAAAAAATCGTCTCAAAGATAAGGGATGTGTTATGACTACTATATTCAGAAGAGCAAAACCTAATCACAGGATCAGATCAGTTGAGGACGAATTTGTAACAGCAGTCGATTCGTCAACTAATAAAATATTACATTTTGAGAAAATGATGAATAACCGAAAACTTCAGTTACCACTGGTTTGTCATAACCATCAATAGGTTTATAGGTTTATAACTAAACTATTTTTAAAATTTGAATTTTAGAGCATATTTCAAGACAACCCAAGCGTTAGTATTCATTATGACTTATACGACACTCACATAAGCATCTGTTCAGTTAGTGTTCCGCCACTTTTTACTGATAATTTTGATTATGAAACAAGAGATGCTTTTATTAATGGAATATTAGTTCACGAAGAGGTGGATATTAATGCTTAAAATGAAACTAATTTTTTACTTAATATACTCTTAATTTAAATTTCAGTTATTGGGAAATTCAATTTACGCCCATATCGTAGACACCGGTTATTCTGCGAGAGTTATCAATATTGCGAGTTATGACAGAGTCTGTAGAGATATATTACAGCGATTTTCACATCCGACTGTTCCTGACATGCAAAACAAGTGTACTTATCAAAGACATAACATCTATAAGAAAAGCGAAGTTCATTTAGCCGTGTAATTGACACTCATTTCTATTTATAAAATATTATTATATTTTGTTTTGAATTTTTAAATACAATTTCAGTGACACTAAAATACAAGAAAACGTTGCGATCGGAACTCGTACTTCATTTGGCAACAAATCTTTCATTACCAACAGTACTGTGGGTTCTAATTGTCGTATTGGTAATAATGTTATAATAGAAAACTCTTACATATGGGATAATGTGATAATAGAAGATAATTGTGTTCTCAAAAAGTGTATTATTGCTGATAACGTTCACATAAAATCTAATGTCACTATTAATGCCGGATGTGTTGTCTCCTTTAATGTCATACTCGGGCCTAATATTGAATTGAAAAAGTACTCACTTATCAAATATGATCCAAATGATGAAAATGAAGAATTTGATAAATTATTAGTTGGCAGTGAAGGCAAAGGATTTCTTTATAGTGAAGAAAGTGACGGTTCGGATGAAGAACAAGATTTAGCACAAGATATTTGGGGCGAAACCGATGATGAAAACGAAAATATAGACCAGTTTACGAATAGCACCACTTTTTCTGATCATTCATCAGATGACGAGAGGATCGATAGCCCGCCAATCGATGAATTGAAAGGTATTATTGATCTTTTAAATAATTTCTTAAACTAATAAATTTAAAAATAATTTCACGAAATTAACATTCATTGCTAGTGTTTTACGACGAAGTTGTTGATAGTCTACAGCGCGGTATTGAAGAGTCAGTCAGTTGTGAAAATCTAATTCTTGAGATTAATTCTTCAAAGTATAGTGTAATCAATTATTTGCACAGATTTTTAATTATAATGTGTTTCGTATTGTTAGACATGCCTATAATGTGCCTGTGAAAGAGTTAAACATGTTGGTCATCAAAGCTATTCTTGATGTGCCCAACACTGCCACCATTCTCTTCACACAACTTAAGGCCATTTTTGATCATTTGCTGCCTTTAATTCGTAATTATATAAAGAGTAGAGAATCACAAAATGATTGCTTGAATTCTATTGAGGAGTACTGTCTATTACAAAGCGACCGATTGACACCTCAAGAATTTGTTAAAGTTGTTCATTATTTATATGACGGGGAAGTCTTGATAGAAGATGTCATTCTTGAATGGCATCGAAATGCTAAACCATTGGCTGAGTTTGATCTCGAAGAACAAGAAAATTTGAGGTCACAAAAGCACATTCAGGAGTACATTAAATGGCTTAAAGAGGCCGAAGAAGAAACATCCAGTGGAGAGAGTGATTAGTTTTCAGGTTTGTTTAATTCATACAAATTGATAGCTCTTTATTGATTGTCTAAAATTTTTATTTAATTTTAGATTCTATTAAATGATTGCAAATAACAACACATTTATTATATTTTATAATAAACTATAATTCGAAACTTTGTTACTTTAATATAGTATTAAATTTTAATTATGTAATTCGATAATTATTTAATTAATAAAATACTAAAAGTGTAATAAAAAAGACATTTAAATTGTTCGGTAGGTTAGTGTTTGAGCGAATTTATATACCGGTAATAAAAAAGATGAATTACATTAAAATAGTAATGGATTTAACAAATGATATCTAACAAAACAATAATATGAAAATGACTCAAACATTTGGTTAAATGCATATATTTGTCAATAGGATAGTGTAATAATAGATGGTAATTATTATTATTCTATTATAATTATTAATATGTAGTCATGAAAAATGATTAGCGATAAGAGTCTAACGTACAATACAAAGCACACTTATACACAATTGACATTATTAATGCATTTTTACAAATGAGACACACATAACAATTATTGACAGACAATAAAAAACATAAAACAGGAAACATTAACATTGACTAAAAAATTGAAATATAACAGTTATTAACATTAAATTGTACATTAAATTCAAAGTCTTATAATAACCACAACAATGAGAACCACATAATTGACTGAATAATACGTTAATGACTGGGCTCTTGTACTCGACATTAGTGATGCGTTAATCCCAGCCCATCATTCCTCCCAATAGCCCTCCCCCGCCTCCCATTCCAAACTTGTTGCCCAACAGCATAGATAACTTATTTTTGATTCCTCCGAGTCCACTCATTCCAGTGATGCCACCGATTCCAGACATACCACTGATGCCAGTCATGGATCCAATGCCACCAAATGGTGTTCCGCCAAATCCTTTGCCTCCAAATGAAGGAAAACTGGCGCTACTGAACGAGGGACTGCTAAAGCCTTTCATAGCAAACGATGGAATGGAAGCCATGATTGGGATCTGAGGTCTCATTGCCATCATTTTGGGGTAGTGTTGGTTTGGTTTATGCAGTTTTCCCTTTTCTAATAAAGTATATGTTTGTTCTATTTGCACAACTATTGGAATTATGGTCTTCTTTGTTTTTTTATGTTTACCGTAATTACCGTAGCTCTGGTCATAGGCTCCGTTTGCGTTCTGTTCGCTTTGTTCGTAACCACTGTTTTGAGTGTATCCTCCGTTTTGTGCGGTCTGACCGTAACCTTCATTCTGACCAAATCCAATTTGGTTGGTCTGAGCGTATCCGGAATTTTGGCTTTCCTGACCATAATTAGCTGAGTCGTCATAATTTGCTGCTCATTAATAAAAGCATTAGATCTAAAAATTCTAATTGAATGGGAAGTCATACCATTTTGTGGTAAAGCATTGCCAACAGCTGCGCCGTAGGCTATTCCTAAGTTTGCATCATTTTGATAATTAATGTTATCATTTCCACCACCACTTGCAAACCCACCACCTGTTCCGTGTTCGCTTTCATAGGCAATACCTTCTCCGCCATAACTTTCGGGTCCACTGGGTTTTCCGCCGTAATTGTTTTGATTGGAAGCGGAGTAACCCTCACTTCCACCAAAACCTGCTCCTCTATAACCTTCCCCTACATTACCGGCAACTCCTATATTATTGCTGCCATAGTTTGGAACTCTTCCTTCTCCAGGAATACCTTCATAACCTCTCCCACCACCATTACTGCCGCCACCACCTCCTTCACTATACCCTCTCTCACCAGTATTTCCTCCGCTGTTGTAACCATTATTTCCATTTTGAAGAACCTTAGAGAGCGGGACCTGTAATAAAGTTATTTAAGTGTAATAGCAGTTTAATTGTGATGTAAAGTTATGACTGACAGACCTTAATATAGACGATCTGTATCTTTTTTGCTTTCATGCCTGGCGTTGAGCCTCCATTTCCGTACCCATTCTGTTCTCCTGTTGATGTGGACCGGACAACAGCCCCACAGATAAGCATCAGTGCAATCGATGACTTTAAATAAATTGATGAAAATTTTTGAATCAGGCATTACTTGTTAAAGGATTATCAATGATTGAAAGGACATGGGATTAACTCTTGAAATTTGCATTTCTATCTGTATTACTACTTGAACTCAGTTTAGTAGTAGATTAATATATTCAGAGGATTAGTTTTTTTTCTTGACAGAACTCTTTGATTGAATGCTAGAATTATTAAAATGAATTAAAATTTAATGATTTATGAAATTTTCTGATTTGTTATTACGAATCCTCTGTATGTGTGAAACCTCTAATCATTAGCTTTAGAATGGATACAAATTCATAAACTTTTTTTATTACTTTATTATTATATCTGTAATAATAAATTATATGCAGATATTTATATAATGTGAAGCAAATGAATGTGAATTCCCAACTTGTTATCCGGTGTTATCCCATATAAAAGATGCATAAAAATAATAATTATTAATTAATAACATACAAAATTTCTGCAAAAAGTCATTATCTTTTCGTAATAGAAATTATAATAAGCAAGTAATGGATTTGAATATTTGAAATGAACATTTTGGACCTCATATGAGATTTTAAGAAGAGCTCAAGGGCTCAAGAAGTTCAGTTCAAGTTCTAACACAGGTATGGAATACAAAATTTAATTGATATCTAGTTGAATGGTTTTAATCTATTGTTAAACCAAATAAAGAGATGTTAAATATATTGATTGAAAAAGCAATATTATTATTAAAAATGCAATTTTATGCAACTATTTGAAAATTCTAATAAACTGCTTAGAAGACTGAGTTCAACAGAATAAGGCTTGGGTTGAGTGTAGACTTCCCCTCCTCTAAAGAATATCGTCAATTCATAAAAGAAAGGATTAAACCATTCATCAATTTTATAACAATTATTAGTTATTATGAGATAAAGTTTATATTCAAATAAGTTTAATTGGAGCTCAAAAAGTGACAATAGATTTTTAGGTCTATTCTCAATCATAAAACGTTTTGATATAATATTTTAACCAAAATTGATCATAAAATTGAACCAAAAAAAATTTAACGCTAATTATGTATTATTTTAATTAAAAATTTTTCATTCTCAAAGAATTATAACTCTTAAATATCCAAAGAGTTCTCCATCTCTCGATTGTTATACATCTCTCTTCAGTTTGACACCAATACAAGAAGTTTACCAGTTAGGAGTGCGGCTCAGCTCATGTTTTAAAAATATAAGTTTAACTCATATAAGTGTTAGCTTTAAGACTTTGAGCTTATTATACGGCTATAAATTATTTAGAATTGGAAATCAAAATATTTATTATTCAATGTAATGATCAAAACCAATATTCATAATCAATCATTTAAATGATTAAGCGATGAATTTATTCTTTACCTAATTCTTCATCAATCAAAGATTCGTTACAATTATTGTCAATAAATTGTCTGTTTGTAAAGATATGGTTTACCCCTAAGCTATGTTTAAACGAATAAACTATTGAAAAATGAATGAGAATATCGGAGAAGCTTTCATTCCAAAGTAGTCACAAATAAATGTAGAACTCATACTGTATCAGATTGTTCTCAGTTCTTCATCTGTTATTTAGTTTTAAGTTATATTTTTAAATTGAGAATAAAGCACCGGATCATTATTTGTTTTATATTAAGAATTATTATAATGTTGAAGAATCACTTGAAAACTTAATTAAACTAAACCTAATACAATATACGAACCCTGACTCTCAACAATGCAATACTTTACAGAATACCTTTCTTTACAATACAGATTCAGTTCTGTCACATTTGGGCCGACACTTCTCTCAATATAATTAAGAATTAATAACGTTGTGATTATATTGTAATTATTGTTATTTTGCTTTAATAAAAGTGCTTATTATGCACCAAATACGGTATGTACTCATTATCATAAAATGAAGTAATGAACACTTTTATACTACAGGTAGATTTATAAACAGCACTTCTATATAATAATTACCGGTAATCAGAAATTTTAATAAAGTAATGTTTATGGGCGAAAAAATTATTATTTATATACATTTGATTCGCATTTCATTACATAGAAATCTTGCAAAAGTTATACAATTCTTGTATTCGTATTCTTTAATTTTAAAATGTGTAAAAATCCTTTTTAGCATAGTTTTTGCTTTATATTATTAAAATTTAATAATTCAATTGGTTTCTCTCTTCAGAAGTTAAGTACATTTAAAGGAAAGAAAGGATTTTCGAAATATAAATTCAATGAAACAACGGTATTATTATTGCGCTATAACATCAATGTAGTGGAGGCTAAACTTTTAACTCTACTGTGTATATGAGGCGTAATTAAGTAGAAATTAAAGTTTTACTAATTTCTTTTAAATTTGAGCAAAATTGTTAATATTTTTTAATAAAGCGTTACATTATTACTCATTTAGTAAAATAAATTTTATAATTTGCACAATTTTTTTAAAATGAATACAACTTCTAAAACAGTTACAGTAATTTTCATCTGAATTCTGTGATATTTCCATATGCTATAAGTTTAGTTAAATAAAGTTTATTAAATTATACATTTCTGTCAATTTACAAGTTTTCGCATTTAATTATTCAATCAAATTATTTTTATCTCTTGAAAAAGGAAGCGCTCTATTTTGAAGAGCATTTTCAAATCCAATATTTTAAGAAAAACATTTCGAAATGAATTATTCAATTTATATGTTTTTATTTTAATATTATTTAATAGAATTTGGGATTAGATTTTAAAACATTTCGAGTTAATTATATAAATGAGTTTCTGAACTCATGCAAACTGACTGTAAAAAGTGTATTACACAGTAATATATGCTATAACTTAAATGATTTTCTTTAATAGATGTTTTAGTAATTACAATCAATCAAACAGAGAAAGACATCCCAAAGTGAGCTAAATTGATAAAACTTTTCGCCCATTCGAACAAATAAGAGCAATACATATAATTATAGATTTTTAATACACTTCAAATCTCTCCCTAAAAGAAAGCAAATATTCTATTTGACCCGATTATTGTCCATAAATGTAAATATATTTCTAACATTAGTGTCGAAGTGATATTTTTGTAACTGATATAAGAAAACATTTGGATTATTTAATTATTTAAAAATGTATTTGAGACAAGTGCATAGGTATAATAAATCAATTTGGCACTGGTTGAACACACTTTACTTTTATGGAAACCCTAGATATTCGGTGCATTGAAGCAAAATTAATCTGATAAATGTTTTTTTAATTGAAATGAAATTTATTTCTCGATAATCGAAAAACTATAATATATAGTATTTCACCCTATATTGTATTTATGAGAATTATTTAGGCTAACTCTGCATGTGTCATAAATAACTTGTAAAACTTATAATCTTTAAAATTAAAGTTTTTTGAGTTTCCCATAAACCAAACTATAATTATAATTATGGTTAAAAAAATAATGTGAAGGATCTTCTATTTAACAAAATTTATTCAAATTTATTTATTTCATAAGTCTATAATACAGTACGAACTATATATAGACTTAATTACTTTTCGAATAGTTTTTGATTAAAAGTTTTGGGTTTGACTTTAGTTTGTGGGAAAACTGAGAAATTTCGAGTATTTTAAAAGTAGAATATTTTTTGCTTAAAATTTGAATGAATATTAAAATATTATAATGAGTAATAATTAGAGAATTAATGATTACAACACAACTTGATTTTGATTGAATGAAATGGAGTGACCTTTAGATTTTTGAATTCATTTTGAAAAGGGTTTTACAACTATTTAACAATAAGTTATTATAACTTTTAAAACTCTAAATATGAAAGTAAGATTTGATTTGATGCTGACATTTGATTATTTTTATGATAATTCATTATTATTTATGAGACAAAGTTTATATTATAAAGTATTTCCAATTTTAATCAACATTTGAATATTAGTTATGTTTCAAATTTCAAAAATTTTCAATTCAATTAACTTTCAAGAATTGATATGTTTTTAGAAAACTAATTGAGATTAAGATTTATTTTTAACATGTGTTGTGTAAAAAACAGAAAATAGTTTCGTACTTTCTGCAGCCAACTCTCTAATGTTAAAAATACAAATTTTTATATTATTGTGAAATTTCATTGCTGTAATGATATAGATATTCTTTAGCCAACACTCTTATGTTTCATTAATGATTAAAATAAAAGAATACATTTAATAATATGAAATTTTTTGCAGCTCCCAAGTATAATCACTAAAATTTATAATCTGATTATAATAATATGCTTTTGCTTACCACCCTTACCACTATAATAGCCAAAAATAATTGCCAACACTCATATGCATTATTGTAAGGGCTATGCTATGCCCTATTATAGACCAACTTTTAAAGTTTTACAACGTTGAAAAATGAAGTTTTATTTTCTGAGGTTTAAGGTTTTGTGTTTCGAGTTCGAGGTTCGCAGGGTTCAGAACCTCGAGGTACGGGTTTAGGTTTGAGGTTTAAGAGAGGTTCAAGTTTGTGACAGAGGTTCGGATTCTAGAGGTTCCTGCAGGGAATAATGCCCATCATTATCAATAAAGCTCAATAGAATTGTTTGACTGGTTTGACTTAAAGTTAGTTCACTTATTAGTTTGAATGGCATTTTCAGTGGCTAAACAATTATCAATTATTAATTTTTATCGCTTCACATCTCTAGCGAAGTACTGAAGTGGTTGCAAAATTGCAAAATACATTACAATCTCATATAACTCTACTTAACATAAAGTCCAAACTTATTATAAAGTTCGACCTTAACATTAAACCTTAGATTTATTTCATGACCTCCTAATAGGTATACATTATATTTGCATATACATTGACACTGTCGGAGGTCAGGGAGGTCATAGTCAACAATGCATCGCACAATTCACAAAAAAAGTCGATATAAAATTTGGGAAAAAACTATTTTTATCAAAATATCAATTGAAATACAAATAAAACAGATTTCATGCTTATATCTTGAGTCTCAATAATGCTTAATCTTAAAAAAGTTGAAATTCAAACAATATTTCATACCTTAATCATTGAGATTTAAGATTAATCCTATGATGAATTAATATTTGAATATTTAAATCGAAGCAAATTGAGAACACACTTAAAATAAATGAACAATAAATGCGTTTGACTTTGATTAGTGTAATATCTGAAGCAAGAGATGTACACCACTCATGAGTGCCTCACAGGAAAAGAAGATCATATGGTCCGAAAGCAATGCTTTTATATAAGAAGTTCATCTCATCTTAAACTTCTCGATCGGTCACACATTCACTTTAGAGGAGTCAAAAGTGATGCCACAGTTAAGTTGGGCTAATATTTAAATATTATACTATGTTCTAAAATGAATGTACTCTTAAGGGTCTATCAAATATCGTTAGTTATATGAAGTTATATGAGATGAGATGCAGAAACCAGTTTCCAAAAGCGCGAAATGTTCATTACCTGCGAGGATGAGACCGCTATAATGTGGGCCAATAGCGAAAGCCTGTAATCTACGAATATATTATTTACAATTATCTTCATTTATTGGGCCCTTAAAAAAGTCGGTACACTGGCCCACATCAGGAAGGGGTAAAATATTTGTGAGTTTAGACATCAGAGACTTAACTATAAGTTTGACTTACAGTATGTGATCCAAAGTGAAACACGATTTGATTCTGTAATTCGCTCTCTCATGAAAAGCGATGAGATGATGATTTTCGGCAATAGATTTGGGTCAGCGCTATGTTTACTCAAACTGTATTGAAACTGTGCACTCACTCTATGCTTATTTATGACCTAAACTTATATTGAATGCCACACCAAAGAAAAATATCTGCGTTATGTTATGTTAATTTATGTTATGTAGCATTTATGTTGTGTTTCTCACCGGAACTCATAAAACATAATCGACCGAATCATAAGGCACTCAACATATTTCCTATTATAAGATTATACAGTAATTTACAATTATAAGCATTCTTTGCGGGCTTTGAGGGCGATGTGAACTGATGTGAACAAACAAAAAACTTTTGTGAATTTATGAAATTAATAAGTTGTAAATTAAGCGATTTATTATGTTAACTAAAGTTATATTCGATAGTTAATTGATTTTTACTATGAAGAGGCAGATAATAACCTTTTATTTTTATTCAACAATTCTTTCTTATTTTTAATTATTTTATATTTGTTAATAACTTAATCTCAAAGGTCTGATAGAAGAAGAAAGTATTGAAATATGCATTTAAAAGATCGCAATCCATTACATTTAAGTAACTTGTATTTAGTTTTTGTTGTCAATTAAAGTTTGTTTTGTTTTTAAACAACTTTCGGGCTTTGAATATATATTTTTAGTCAGTCATTACGCTCTGTTCACGATTACCAGCAATAAAAAGAGTTTAGGCGGCACTTAATTGAGATTAAATACTGAATGAGATGATTATAAAAATAGATAAACTAATCGTTTGAATAAATTTGATGAATAATTAAATAAAATAAGATATTTTGAGAAAAGGTTTTTCAAAGAAAATACAAAACAAAAAAGAAAACGAATTTATTTGTGGTGATTCAAGTGAAAAAAGATTGGGTTCACTTGATTTACGATAAATGCTTTTTTGCCAATTTATTCAAACTCGAGTTATATTGGGCTCAACTCTCAATACTCATAATTTACTGAACAGTATATCATGTGTTATCTCCTAATAAGATATGAATTGATTTGCTTTAATTAGATTCGAAAAGATCTAAAAATAAAACTAAAGTTTTCAAAGATAAACACAATGCACAACACAATGCACAATACAATAGTTATCTAATTATCGGAAAATAAATTTTCCAATACTTCTCGTCGATAGTGATCAATAATATGAGTCTCTCATCTCTTAAACAAGTTATTCGCAGAAACAATGATTGATAAAAGGGTTTGATGACTAACAGACTGAAAAAAATAGTTTACATTTATATTCAATGAAGTCGAGTGTTAATAGAATCTAATTTTATCATAAATAAAGATAATACTAAATATCATACAATTGCGTATTTTAATCGATGCATTCAATGACCCAGAAGTGGGCTGAGTAGTGAGACAGAGAGAAAATAAAGTGAGAAGTCAGGTGGCATTGACCGTGAGATTTACAATCGTACTCACTGTAAGGTTTATGGTGTGCTGTGTTTAGCCATAGACTAACTGACGAGAGTTTATCGAAAGATTGAGAATGAATTGAGAGAAATGACCAGTTTTTATGTGCTTATGTGCCAGTATTGGCTTTATAGTGGAATCTCTTCCAAATTTTACTTACATTAAAAGCTAATTATACATTTCTACCATTCATTTAGTCATAAGATAAATCTGGCAGAAAGGGGTTTTCAAGACAGTAGAAGATTGGGCCAAAACCTGTTCATACTTTTGAAAGATGTTGCGAAACAATAGCAATAGTTGATGTACTTTTTCGCCCTAATCTGTTAAAAGATGAAAAGCGGTTCACTTTTGCAGCCAAAAAAGGATATCTTATTCTTATTCAGAATTTTAAAAAAATGTATGTAACAGTTATTATAAGCATGTAATTGGCAAAAGCGGAAAAGGCCATAGTTGGAGGCATAAGAGATTAAAGCTATAAGTTTACAGACTATCTGTTAATGTCTAGATAAGTAAAAACGATTCTTCATAGTGTCTATTATGGCATATCTTGTTATAAATAAGCTATAATTATACTTTCAATTAGTCTTCTTAATTAAAATTAGTTTTTGTTGACATTTTCAACAAAAATAAGTTTATAACCATTAACTATTCTAAATCTTAGCTAAATCTTAACTGCACTCAAGTTATGTAAAATGTTCAACTGTATTAACGACAACCACCTGTACTGGTATTCACATAATAATGACATGTTATTTGCCAGTGAATAATGACATCGTATTTTCAAACATAATTCGAATATAAGATACCTGTAGAAAAAAATTGAAATATAATACTAAAGCTGTGAATTCTTTTTAAGCTAATCTCTGATCTCATAAAATAAAATCATATAATAAGCTAATATTTAGATATTTAAAGAAACATAAAAAGAAATGCTTTAACAATATAAGAATTGATTGAAAGTAGACTTGTTTTTTGAAAAGTTATATTTATTATATAATAAAATGGCTGTTAAAATCTTATTCGATGAAAAGACATTAACAAAATTAGAGTTCAATTTAGAGACTTTAAATTTGCTGCACTTTAGCGAAGGAAAAAATAACGCGCAAGTGATTCACCTGATATTTAGCTAAAAGGTATTCACAGGTGAAATGCATATTAATACAAATGATAGTGTGCGTAGACGAACTAACGTTAG
>JAQGAM010000404.1:0-13235 GCA_034697665.1 Nanhermannia comitalis
GTTCGTTTGAAGGTTACAATGCGTGCATCTTTGCTTACGGACAAACTGGTAGCGGAAAGTCATACACTATGATGGGATCGCCTAATGATAAGGGATTAATACCACGTCTTTGTGACGCAATATTCGAAAGGATTGCCTTAAATAAAGATCCGAACTCTAATTTCAAAATTGAAGTTTCATATATGGAAATATATAACGAGAAGGTGCATGACTTACTCGACCCCAAAGGCACAAAACAAAACTTGAAAGTACGCGAACACAACATATTAGGGCCTTATGTCGACGGATTATCCACTTTAGCCGTCAGTTCTTTTGAAGAAATCGACAATTTAATGACTGAGGGAAATAAGTCTCGAACTGTGGCCGCCACTAACATGAACTCAGAGTCGAGTCGATCGCATGCAGTG
Source organism: Nanhermannia comitalis (assembly GCA_034697665.1). Classification (NCBI taxonomy): domain Eukaryota; kingdom Metazoa; phylum Arthropoda; class Arachnida; order Sarcoptiformes; family Nanhermanniidae; genus Nanhermannia; species Nanhermannia comitalis. The sequence goes on from JAQGAM010000404.1 coordinate 408, forward strand.
TTCACTATAACGCTTACGTGTTCTGTGTTTGACACGAGCGTAGGTGTCACGGGAGAGAAAGTCTCCAAAATGAGTTTAGTAGACTTGGCAGGCAGTGAACGCGCTGTGAAGACGGGCGCTGTGGGTGAGCGACTCAAGGAAGGCTCCAATATCAATAAGTCATTAACAACTCTGGGTTTAGTAATTTCAAAGCTGGCCGACCAAGCGAGTGGCAAAACAAAGGAACAGTTCGTTCCATACCGTGACTCTGTGCTCACGTGGCTCTTGAAAGACAATCTCGGGGGCAATTCCAAGACTGTTATGGTCGCCACTATAAGCCCCGCTGCAGACAACTATGAAGAAACGTTATCCACTCTACGCTATGCCGACAGAGCGAAACGTATTGTTAATCACGCAATTATTAATGAAGACCCGAATAATAGAATTATTAGAGAGTTAAGGGATGAAGTGGAACAGCTTAGAGAACAACTCATGAATGCCACACAACAGAGCGATCTTCACGAAAGACTAATTGAATCGGAAAAATTGATTCAAGAAATGGAACAGACGTGGGAGGAAAAGCTTAGAAGGACTGAAATCATACATCAGGAAAGACAGCAGGCATTGGAAAAGATGGGTATTTCTGTTCAGGGGTCAGGCATTCGGGTAGAGAAAGGCAAATATTATTTGGTTAACTTGAACGCCGATCCATCACTTAATGAATTATTAGTCTATTATCTTAAAGAACGAACATTAATAGGTCGCAGTGATGCGCCCGTTGAACAAGACATACAGCTCTCTGGCATTGGAATAATGCCTGAACATTGCATTATTGAAATCAATAAATCTAATAATGAATTATTTATCATTCCTCTGGAAGGGGCGCGAACTTGTGTTAACGGCTCTGTTATCAAAGAAAAGATAGCACTAAAACATGGAGACAGGATATTATGGGGTAATAATCATTTTCTTAGATTAAACTGTCCTAAGAGTACAACCAATACATCCAATAATGTTGACCAACAACAAGACAGACCTATGGATTATGAGTTTGCCAGAGAGGAGCTTATGATGAAAGAAATGATAAACGATCCCATTCAGGGCGCTATGAAAGCGCTGGAAGTGCAGCACGAATTGGATAAGAATAACGCTTTGGAAGAACAAAAGCAAATGTATGAAAAACAATTGAAAAAGTTGGCCAGTTTTCTGTCTCCCGGAACGCCTTACGCTCCTTACAGTCTCAATAATGTGTTTGACCCATACGGACAAAGCAGGTTTGGCGGCTCGACCACCAACTTGACCAGTCCTAACAGTGTGGCCTCAAAAATGGAGAAATGGGCGCTAGAAAGGGATCAACTTTTCAAAAAGAGCTTAAATAAGTTGAGAGAAGATATAGTTCGCGCCAATACATTATCATATGAGGCAAACCTTTTAGCTGATGAAATGGAAAAGTGCACTGAATTCAAAGTGACTCTACAAATACCAGCCAATAATTTGAGCCCTAATCGAAGGCGAGGAGCCTTTGTCTCAGAGCCTGCCATATTAGTTAAGCGTAAGAACAGAGCCTCACAGATCTGGTCAATGGAAAAGTTTGAAAACAATTTAATTGAAATGCGAGACTTGTATCAGGAATGGAAAGATAGAGAACAAGACTCCACTAATAATAACAATACAAGCGATGATTTATCGCCAGTGAATGACCCATTCTATGAACTGCAAGAGAATCATCACTTAATAGGTGTCGCGAACATATTCTTAGAAGTATTAGTACACGACGTGATCCTTAACTATCACGTCCCTATCATTAGCCAACAGGGAGAGGTTGCCGGACGATTGCATATTGAATTTGGGCGTATTTCTGGTCATATCGGAGAACGAATAGCTGATGCTTCACAGGAAACTATGAGTCAGTGCAGCGCTAATGAGAATACTATTAGTGGAAGTGAAAGCTTTTCAGCCAAAAATCAAGTTGTAGTTCGCGTTGCAATTAAGACTGCGCGCGGACTTCCACTCTCTCTTTCAAATTTTGTTTTCTGTCAGTATTCGTTGTGGGGCTTTCATGACTCCACTGTCGTCCCCTCATATGTCGATAGCAATGACCACTCAAATAAGAGACGAACCAATAATACTAATGATGAAAAAGAAGAACTAATTTTTCATTTTGATCATCAAAAAGAGTTTTCTATTCCTATAACAGAAGAGTTTTTAGAGCATTGCTCTGATGGCGCGCTTTCTATTGAAGTTTGGGGACATCGGGTTTCAGGTATCAGCCCATCAAAGCCTGGATGGGGTGTCGCCGACGCGCAGCTTAAGATGTGTCGCTCTCTCGCTGACCGTTGGGCTGAACTTAAACGAAAAATTGAACTCTGGGTTGAGATTCAAGAGCTTAACGAACAGGGAGAGTATAGTCCGGTAGAAGTGTTGCCTAAATCTGATATTGAGACGGGAGGTGTATATCAGTTAAGACAAAATCAACGGCGAAGAATTGCTGTTAAAGTAGTTAATGTTCAAGATTCTGGATCTTTACCAGTAATTTGTAAATCAATAAAATCATTAGCGATCGGATGTGTTTGTGTGAGATCTAAATTACAAAAACCTCTCGACTCTTACCAAGAAGAAGACTTGACGACATTGCGCGAAAAATGGACAGAAGCTCTTTCCCGCAGAAGAGAGTATTTGGACGATCAGATCAAAAAGTTAATCGACAAACCAAATAAGTCAAAAGAAGATAACGAAAGAGAACAGAGTTTAATTGACCAGTGGGTCAGTTTGACTGAAGAGAGAAATGCAGTCAATTGTCCCGCTCCAGGTTCAGAAATTCCCGGCGCGCCCGCAGATTGGGAGCCACCGCCAGGAATGGAAAGCCATATATCAGTCATTTTTCTAGATCTCAACAGTAAGTCAACTGATTTGTCAATAGTTTTAAAATATAAGTTTGATATAAACATATATCAAAAGTTTAATCAGACTATAAGTGAATTGTTTTGATGTTAAACGTTATTTATATAAATTATTTTTTCAAAATCTAAAAGAAATTCATTAATAAATAACACTATAATAACTAGTATTAGAGCGCAGTTTTATGATTAATTGTCTGAAACTACAGCTTTTTCTATCGATTTTTCTACTCTACTGATATTTGACTGATAAAGATAATGAACAAACTTTAAGTTTTCTCAATCTTATACTGAATATACTCTAGAGTTGAATTGTTAGTGCATTTGATATAATTATATAATAAGTTAGCAATTCTTCACTGACTTCAAGCGTTAGTTTGACTTCAAGAGAAAGAGTTTGCCTTTGAATGCTTTAATAAATTAAAAGCTATTAAAACTCACAATAGTTTAGGCTCTACAGTACTGTATAGTCATTGTTAGGTTATATCAATCGATTTTATGGCACATATCTTTTCATAGAATTCTGTTTGCGTTTCATTGTAGAGAAGCCTAATTCTCGTGTAATGCATACGACATGTACTGTATAAACGACTAATTTTTTCAACTTTAGGGATTGATTTATTAGTCAAAAACACAAAACACTGAAAGCACTGTTTGTTATTTAATTGATATACAATATATAGTCTTAATCTGAAACAACGTAAAAGCTTTGCAATACAACAGTATTTCTCAAAGTTAAGCTCATTTATCCTCATCTCTTGTCTACAATTGAGTCAAAGCCTTGCGATGTAATTGCAATACAAAGTGATTAATTGAGCACTACTTTAATTCAAAGACCAGAATTTCATGTTTTCTTAAATTATGTTGACTTTAATGTTTCGAATGCATTAAATTGTTTTTTGGCTCAATTCATTGTGATTTCTCATGAGAAATGTCAGAAAATTCAATGTTAATGACTCTAAATTAGCGAAATTTATTCATTTTCATCAGAAGTTTGTATATATATTGTAATTGCAGTCATTCCAAGATTGAGCTTTTGGGACAACACTTACTTTCACGTAATTCATATTGTTCTCGTTTGTGATACCTTCCTGTTCAAGTGTGCAGTTAAGGCCAAAACAATTATATATTCTGTAGTACAGAATTTCTGTACCAAAACATTGACTTAGGCTCAGCTTTCCTGCAATCAATTTAAATCTACTTTAAAATTGAAGTAAAATGTGACACAGCACGTAAAACAAAACCTTTCTGCAACTTTCAGCTAAATATTATCGAACATAATAATTGAATTCAAGAATTATCTTCAAAAACACTGAAGAATTCTTTCAAAAATAGAAAACATCTCCTGAAATCACGCGTTAAACGTTCATTAACTGTTCAGACTTATTAATCAAAAAATTTCAGTCATTTACATATTAATGAAAATAATTTTATTTAAATCTATTCATATAAGAGAATAAAATTTTCAAATTTCATAGAATTTTACAATTTTTACAGAATTTTACATATATTTTGATAAAATTACGCTTAATTTTACACTCATAAAGATTTTTATGCGTAAAAGTGCAGCCCTACTAAAAAATAATTAAAATATAAAAATTAAATGTTTACTTTGAAATGGCGTTGATATCTATATTCTTAATAAAGTTTATATAAATTTAACCAAAAAACAGTTACTAAAAATCAAATTATTAGTATCAGGTCAAGTTGTATTATACAACTTGTAAACAGTATAAGCTATAAGTTCGTAATAAAAAATTAAGCTCAAGCTCAAATTCAATAAAAATAAGCTCATTCGCTACTGAACAGTACTCTGCCAGTACTTAAAATGATAGCTACAAATGTAATAATGGGTCTATTGGTTTGATGAAAATGGCAGAAAAGCCTCATAATTGTTCATAATTTTGATTTAGTTTCGTTTTCATCTTATAATTTCAGTCATCTCAACAATAGCTCTTTTATAGCATTAAACTTGGATAAAAGTAATGTATAAAATTTAGTACAGTCATAAAAATATTATATTTCCTGACCTGAGTTCAGTTTTTTACATATATATTCTTTTTAGATTATAATAGTTTTAATACCAATTAATTCTTCAAAATTAAGGTTAAAGAGAAAAACGACCCTAAAATGCCATCGACACCGCGTGCGTTATCTAATGAAAAAAGTGAAAATCTTGAGAAAATGAAGGGTTGCCGTTATGCATAAAGCGTTATAAAGGGCTCGTTATCTAATAATAAAGTGAAAATTTTAAGAAAATAGGTGATGTGCGTTATCTATGAGTGCGCGTTGTCTATGGGATTTTAGGGTACAAATAATAGATTCGAATTTTATTTCTTAAACAAAATTTTGCGTTCACTAATATTTACTTTGTTTAAACGATAACTATAACAATATTATTTAATTTTCAATTATTAGCTGACGATATGAGCATTTCTAGTGCTCGAGAGAATGAGATCGCTGGCAGTATTTCAATACTACCTAAAGAGCACAATGGAAGTCAATTTTTCAATTTACCAATAGTTAGCTATTGTGAAAATGATGTGAGCGCTGTAGCCGTATGGGACTCGTGAATGCACGACTCCGTTTATTTGAATCGTGTCACTCCACAGAATGAACGCATATATTTAATTCTTAAAGTCTCTGTACGTCTCAGTCATCCGGCAGTAATGGATCTAATATTGAGAAAAAGGCTTTCAATCAATGTATATAAAAAGCAGTCATTAACCGGAAGATTGTTTAAGAAAATCGGACGTTCAGACTGTCTGACGGCTACTGCTGTTACTTATGAAATAGTTTCGTGTATTCCTAAAGCAAGTGAAGACCCGGAAGATCGCGAGACACTGGCATTAATGGCGGCTTCTGGTGGAGACTTAACCACTTTTGACGGCGAGAGTTATATTGAAAAGTATACTAAAGGTGTGTCTGCTGTGGAAAGCATTCTAGCGCTGGATCGACTCCGACAAGAGGTCGCAGCAAAAGAATTATTGGCCCGAAAAGGAAAATTAAACACATCTACGAGTCAGGAAGCGTTGATACGCAAGACTGCCAGTGTGCCCAATATGGCGAATATGGCTTTCTTTAACTCTTCAATTAATGGCAGTTTTACTAAACTCGAGAAATCAGATTCTTCTTTCGATTTGTCTTATATTACAAATACTGCATATGAAGGATTTGATAGAATTAGACAATTGGGTAACTCTTTATTAGGTGGAAGTCCAGCAACAGCTCCACAAACGACTGGCACTGATGTCCAAAGACCGCTTAGCAGTTCAACCCCTACTTCTAAAGCTGCCACACCGAGTGATGCTTTGCCTCCAATTGTGCGCAGTTCACCCGCAGGTGTATATTCGTGTATTTTTTATTATAAGTCTGACAATTTTTTAATATTATAAACGAATTAACGCTTATTTGTAATATCTATAACTTATATCTAACTTATATCTAACTCTCTAACTGTCTATATGTTACTGCAGCCAATCGCCCAAATTTCTTGAATCTCAATTTTAATCTGAATCTAGCGTTGAGGCAAACGTCTGGTAAAAGTATGAGATATTGTCATATATTCTTTGCGTTTTTATCTTTCTGTTACATTTCTCATTATTATTAAGACCATTAATTGCTTTATATTTGTGTCTTTAGCTTTAGAATTCTCACTTGACTTCAATGTTATTGTTTTTTCTATTCTTTTTGACGTTTTACAGCTTCAATCACTTAAAATACTGTTAGTCTTATAATTAATGGTCTTATTATAAGAGCGTTTTTCAATTAATAGAGTGAAAGCAGAGTTAATTCAATCCAATGATTCAATTTATTTTTGCTGCTCTACAGCTTCACCACTGGCTGTTATAAGTCCTCATTCATCAAAAAATGTTAAACCAATGAAAACATTACTCGAAGAGCAATCCATTCGAGAAGACCAACACTTATCAGAAGAAAGTGAAACTGAAGAAAATAATGAAAACAACGTCATTGTTGAAGTGGACGACATCTCTATAGATATGAACGGATCAAACTTTCATGATTCAGACTCAACGCATACCAACCACAAAGATAAGGATGATTTCAATATGAAAGAAGACAATAATAATGTGGAGATAATAGATGAACAAATAGTAATAGAGTCTAAAACAGAATCTTTAGTAAAAAATGAAGTGAAAGAGTCGACAACTCAGGATAGTTTAGTAGAATTAGGAGCACAAACAAAGCCCAATATAGCGGGAACTCCAAGTGTTTTATCGAGCGGTTACGGCTCACAAGCATTGACGAGTACACCGGCTTCGAGTGAAGACTCTATATCTTTGCATTCGGGAAATGCAAGTTATGACGAGACAACTGCCAGTAATAATGATGTTTCTGTTATCGAAAAATTGCCAAATAATGTGAAAGTTCAGAAAAATATAGAGACTAACGGCTTAAGTGCCAAAAATGATAGCGAACTAAATAAATTAGAAGAGAATAATATAGAGCAAGCTATTAATGATAGTTCAAAAATTAGTTCTGATAAGTCATGTTTACATAAGTCAGACAAATATAGTGACATTTCATCACAAGTGCCTAATCATTCATTATTAACCGTCGAGAGTACGAGTGATATCGATAATGACAGCATTAGTTCATATGATAGTAGGACTGATAGCAATGCTATCAGTGATTCCCAGTTAATGGCTTCGGTTCCTGAATGGCTTGTTGTCGGCGAAAGTGTTCGAATTAGTCCGGAATCAAAGGTGGGTGTCGTCGCATATGTCGGTCGAACTCATTTTGCTTCAGGCATTTGGGTTGGAGTCGAGTTGGACGCACCCACGGGAAAGAATGACGGCTCAGTCAATGGAACTGTTTATTTCACGTGTAAACCTAAATATGGAATTTTCGTAAAGCCTGAAAAACTGAAGATCGATCAGCGCGGACGCCTTCTTAGAGCTTCTAAAGCTACTTATAATGAAGGTATCACTCGTGTCACTCTTTTTCTATTTTACTTATGTTTCAAAAATAACTTATATTTTTAATTTTGATCTCTATTCAGAAACATCTCCGATGGGAAACAATATGATAAACCAAAGTCAGCCAAAATTATATAAAGCCTCTAATGTCAAGTCTGCCAAAAGAATATGAATTAATAATATAAGTAATAAATAGTTATGAAAAATGCTCAGATTATTAATTAGACTGAGAAGTGAGATAATTCTTTGCCTGATTTCAAGGAACAAGACATCAATTTATTTAATGACTTCGTTTAAGCGATGTTTGACTTTTTAATTTATCCCTTTTGTCGCTCTTATAGTACTGTATAAAAAGTTCCTCAAAAGCTCATAATTGAGATGTTAGCTTAAAATTAATTTAAATTATTACTCATTCCATTACATTATAAGATAAATAGCAAATTGTTATAATTATTTGTGTTATGAATTGAAAGCAATCTTTTGTTTGTCACTTATTTTTCACATCAACTGTGTGTGCAATCAATTGACTTAGACTTCAATTGTTATGATGGGTCGCAAATCATGACTTCCGTCTTTACATATTCTTCCATGAAATTAGAATTCATTTTTCGATGAAGTAGTCCTTCAGGACGTGATATTTAATGAACAGTAAATAACATTCCATTAAAAGTTTCATTATATAAAATGATCGCATTGTGATAGTTATCTTCAGTTACTCTTATATCATATTAGACCTGTAGAAGTGTACGTATATTCAGATAGTAGTGTTTTATAACAGACTCCAATTTATTTGAACCGAAAAACTAGATTTTGGTTTTTCCATACCTCATCATTTTTTATTATATATTTTTTATTTTAGTTTATTTTAATCAGTAATACATTAAAATAAGGAATCAATTCCTGAGTTGGATTTGATTCAAACCATCGATTCGTTTTGTTTTTTGATTTTAAAAGTTATATTATTTTGTTTATTAGTTTTTAATTGTTTTATAATTAATATTAAATTTAAATGTTTTCTTGTATTATAACTTATATTTGAATATGTTTTTGAATTTTACTGTTTATTCCGTTTAGAGTTTTAAGAAAAAGTTTAGCAAAAGCTAAAGAAATGAAGTTATGATTATCAGTAATAAAGTTTTGTTTAGAAGGTTTTTAATGCAATAAATTTAACAAAACATTTAAATGTAATAAACAATTGATGCAAACTTTACTGAATCATTGAATAATTGATAATTGTATACAGTATTCAATCTATTGAAGTGCTCAATAAATTGTAATCTTATTATTCCATAAAATTATTAAATATTAAATTTATAAATCGTATTACTATTATTCTAATTCAATTGTTTTATAACTTATGATAAAGATTAACACTTAGTAGTGTCTGTCAGAGCTCATCTCAGTGCGGGCTCAGAGAGGGCTCAGAGCTGATGAGCTGATAAAAAAGTTAAAATATTTTAAGAAATACTTCATTTATCAAAATCTCTATTAAAAATTTTAACATCGAATTTAAACACATTAAAGAGTGAATTGTATTTTTAGACTAATTGTTTCGTTTTTTAGTTATCAATATAGTCACTGATTTCTAGGAATTGATCAACTTTTAGAGGTGACAAAAATGCTGAATAGAAACTATTTGAGCTCAGCTCAGCTCAAGCGGCGCTCAGTGTCAGTCACTACTTATTAGACTTGAGCCTGTCTTAAAACTAATGAAGTTAATGAACCTGAGCCTAAGACTGACAAATAATTGATCTGAGAATCAATTAATTTTTAAATAAAAGCTGACTTAAAAGTAGGGATTATTAGTTATTTTATTTATGTTATCAATATTTTGTATCTAAAGATGAAAATTATTGAATGTTTTAAATCACAATTAAATTAACACTAAATCCAAATAAGTTAAGGTTAGGGTCAATTGTCTGCAGACGGACAGTATTTTGCATTTTTAAAGCCTTTGACCTTTTGACAAAAAGCAGTACTCTATCAAAATTAAATGATCTCATAGTATTATATGTAGGGTAGGGTTCTATGTGTGTATCAGTGGCTATAATACTACTAAATTATTTTTATTAAATTCTTATGAATGAACTTAATAAAAGTTTTGCTGATTTGGGTTGTATTGAAAATACAGTATTTGAAGTGAAAAGTTTTGGTGCCTTTTAGTACAATGTTTTTACTGTTAATATAATTCAAAAAGTACCAAATATGATATTAATTGCTTTTTTGATTTGGTTTTTATTATGTTAGTTGTCTTTAATGCTAAAATAGAAAGCTTTTATTCATATCTCAGCTTAAAAGTAATTAATTCTCTGAGAGAACAGTGAATTAAAGATTAAAATTACGTTTCAATTATTGATAAAAAGCTGACATTTGCTCAAAAATAAAAAAGACGTCATTTATGTCATAACAATAACGAGAGCCACGTGTTTGAGAAGAGGTCTGTTGTCTTCCTTTTCCGATTGAAGTCATGGCGAAAGCAATTTCTAAAAAGCGTAAAGTAATTGACTTTTAATTAATTAACAATAAAATAATCACTAATTATAATGAATTGTATTAACAGTTCGTAAGCGACGGTATATTCAAAGCGGAATTGGATGAATTTCTGCGGAGAGAGTTGGCCGAAGACGGCTATAGTGGTGTTGAGGTGAGGATGAGTCCGACCAGAACTGAGATCATAATATTGGCCACAAGAACACAATCAGTGCTCGGAGAGAAGGGGAGACGTATTCGAGAGTTGACATCTGTGGTGCAGAAGAGGTTCAACTTTCAAGAGGGCACTGTTGAGGTACTGTTGAATGTATTGTTAGCCATTACTTGATAACTGAACCCAACCTTTAATCAGATGTACGCCGAGAAGGTGTCGGACAGAGGTCTGTGTGCTATCGCTCAGTGCGAATCACTTCGCTATAAACTGATCGGAGGTCTGGCAGTCCGTCGCGCCTGTTATGGAGTCTTGAGATTCATTATGGAGTCGGGCGCTAAAGGCTGTGAAGTAGTGGTCAGCGGCAAGTTGAGGGGTCAGAGGGCGAAGAGCATGAAGTTCGTGGACGGCTGGATGATTCACTCGGGAGAACCAACCAATGACTACGTCGACACTGCCGTCAGACATGTCCTCCTCAGACAGGGAGTGCTCGGAATTAAGGTTCACATTAATCTCTCTTTTATTCCTTTGTTTAATGTTTTAATTGTAATGTTTGTCACTTTTAGGTTAAAATTATGCTTCCGTGGGATCTGACGGGAAAGAAAGGACCAAAACTCCCGCTTCCCGATCACGTCAATATCGTTGAACCCAAAGAAGAGGTTATTCCAGCGCAACCTAATTCTGAGTCTAAAGAAAGCAAACCGGCGGTCCCTTTGATTGCTCCTTAGATTTCATGAATTTTAATGTTTTGTTTAAACGAAATAAAAAAAATTAAATTAAAATTCGAATAAAAAACTTTATTTCGATTTTTTACTTTTACTTTTGCTTTAAAGTGATTTCAAATATAAACTTATATATAATTTTATTATTATAGGTATTTATTGATTAAGTGAATAACAATCAATTCCTAATCTAAAGTAAAAGTTTAAATTCCTTTAAATTAAAACCAATTGAAAGCAAACGATTGAGTTTAAACATATTTCAAAACTAATGCTTATTATGAATCTGTTCATATTTATCAAATGAAACGCCAGAAAGGATAAAATTAAACTTAAAATAATATCTGTATGCAGACTATTCATAGATGAAAGAGCTGTTAGGCATTTGACAAACATTTTAGGAGTAAAACACTAAACATTCATAAATCTATGAAAAAAAAGTTAAATTACATGAAAAATTGAGATCAATATAGAATTAATTGAAAATTAAAAACTTAACAAAAACATTTGATTTAATGTGATTGTCTATATACACATGTCTTGTTCATAGTTTTCTTAATTATAGTCATAAAATGCTTGCATTTAAATAAAATGTATTGAACTCTATTACAACTGCATTAAAGAGCAAAATTCAAATTGGATTCACTTTTAATTATTTATTTTCAATTATTTTTTAACGTATGTTAAAGGAATGTATTGTAAAATTAAAGTTTAATCATTGCAAATAGTATTACACACCAATTCAATTAAGCATAAAAAGTTTCTAAATATTTTTTATTGTATGTAAAAACCCTTTCCTATGCTTTAACATTACTAATGTTAAACTCCTATTCAGCTTTTGAGTATATATTTTGTTACTTTAGCTCAATATAAATAAAATTGTATTTAAAATATTAGACATAAGGTGTCAGCATATGATGGACTCATATTTCTATGGAAGCAGTGGTTGTTTAAGAAGTGACCGAAAGTGACATCTGTTGGAAGTGATTGACAAAAAGCAAATATCAATCAATTACTAAAAACTGAAAACAAAACATTTGAAAATCAAATAACAACCAAAACAATGAGTTTTTCTTCAGACGAGGTTTGAAAACAAATAAATAACAAAAACCAATAATAAACTGAAACTAATATTAATGACAATTATTTGTTTGAATTTAAGGTCAATTTTTTGGTTTACCGGTATTTACAAGAGTCGGGTTTCAGTCACTCGGCGTTCACGTTCGGGGTCGAGTCACACATCGCTCAGTCAAACATCAACGGAGGTCTCGTCCCTCCGGCGGCGCTGCTGTCCATCATTCAGAAGGGTCTGCAGTTCACTGAGGCCGAGATCAGTATCGGAGAGGACGGCACCGAACGCAACATCGAATCGCTGTCACTGATCGACGCCGTAATGCCTGATGTGGTGATCACAAGACAGAGAGACAGCAATCGCACCAATGCTTCAAACAGTGATAATAAGAATGAAATCACTTTAATGGAAGACAACAACAACTCCAGTAAACCTATGGATGAGAGCAATGCCAACACCACTAACACTAATGTGACCACAGCTCCCACCACTTCTACGCAGTCCTCTGTCAGTGCGGTCACGAATGTGTCTCAAATGCAGGACAACAACAATAGCAATATAGAGATCCCGTCTTCGAGAG
>JAQGAM010000405.1:0-13235 GCA_034697665.1 Nanhermannia comitalis
CAGATAACAATAAATACGCGAAACTGAAGCCAAAAGTCATTCCCATCGCAAGAGTCAGCAGAAAATTGCGCGAAATTCTTGAGCTGTTTTGTGGCCATAACACCGACTGTCGTACTGTTGGCAACATTTTGAAAGACCTGAAGAGAACGCACACCAGCTTTAGTTCATTATAAATTATCTAAAGGTCTAATAATCAAAACCTAAGCTTCAAAACAACTCATCAATTATTGCATTGTTTTATGTGTTTATCATTTTGTAATCACTTATCAGACTTTGTATCCTATAACTATAACTTTGAATCCGATTCTGATTGGCTCTCATTACACAACACTAAATTTACAGACAACTCAGACCAGGGGTTGGGTATATATTGCAATAAAAATTCAGTATTCAATAAATTTCAATATATTTACTCAGTAACCTATGTTTCGATGAAATTTAGGGGGAATTTCATATACAGTAAGAATAGAATACGAATCAGGATTTATATATTTGTGTTATATTTGATTAATAGTTGTTTAAAAATATTATATAATTATAATATCTCTATCAGTAATGTTCACAATCAGCTCAAAAACCTGCCCTCCAGGGGGAGAGCGATTTAGCCGTAATTTAAGCTGTGGTTCAGTGCATTGGTCAAGACTGAGCTGCAAATCTATTAATATGAAGAGATACAAAATGCAGTGGCGTAACCTAAATATGTTCCCTCGGCTTAAATTATAAGTTAATTAATTTAAAAGAAAGTTTTATTTGATTGTATTCTTTCTGTTACCACAGATTGCAATGCATGCTATAATTGATTAAATGAAGGTCTAATTTTTAAGGATCATTATATTTTTCTTTAATTTTTATGCCTCACTCAAAATTATGTGGTTACGCCACTGCTCACTACTAAAATATTACATTTACTAAAGCAAAGAGGACTAACGTAAACATAAAGTATTAAATTATACGAAAAGTAATTTTAAAATTTGAAGCAATAATTGAAATATATTTTTGATTAAAAAGCTGTCAAAACTTTGGACAATTTTAACTCAAAAGATATTTATTTAATACTTTATAAATAATGTACAGTTACAGTATCGGTCCATATACCACAATTACCCACAATTACCCACAATTACCCACTGTATTAACGATGCAGTGACACAACTGAGTGTCAGACTTTGTTTCTTTAAGTTATGTTCAATGTTTGATTGCCTGCGTTTTAATCTGAGAGCATGTACTTAGAGCTCGAGCTGTGCTTCACTCAAGCTATAAGATCACAGCGTTTATTGCGATCACAACTACAGTAACTTATATTTAAAGAGTAACTTTTCGGCGTAACTCGAATGACAAATTTGGCGGTAATATTAGGCGTAAAGATAATAAATGTTAGAGAATAGGAGTTTTATTCATTTTGTATTAAAAAAAGTAGTTACAAAAGTATTCATATTAAAAAATGAGTAATCAATAAGTGTTTGCTCTATCTCTACACCGAAATACATAAGCATTTGCACTCTCAATGTGTCTCAATTCATGCCATTCCCTTTGATTGTAGACTTCAGAAACTTCAACAAACAGATCCTTATAGTAATTGGAATTTTTTTTTTTGAAAGGAGAAAAAGTCTGAAGTTTTTGGTGTTTTTCTATACTATTTTTCGAAAAATTCGGTTTATTCGGCGTTATTTCAAGAAAAAATCTTTACGCCGAATATTTTTTTAATATTCGGATTATTCGGCGTCACACCGAAAAAGTTTTCTTTACTTATATTGACACAGGCGCTGTGTATTCTGAAGTTACTATCAATTATTCGAAATGTTATGAATGCTATTTTGTTAAATCATTTTACGTGACCCTTAACTATAACATGATTTATAGAACTTTAAAGTGACAAATAATGTCTATATATAAGCTGTGCTCCAATTTTAGGACTACTGTAACAGTAACTGTACTGAATTTACTGAACAAACTTAAATGCATTCTTAGGTCTCATTTAAATCGATTTTTTCAAAGAAAAAAATTCAAACAAAATTTGAGAGAATTAACGATTTGAGTTCAGAACTTGAGTCAAATCATTTCAAATATATATATCTTTTTGTTTTCTTTTGCTAATTAGTGATTAATAATTATTCTGTATTTATAACCGCTTATGACTTATGTTAAAAGAAGTTTTTAAAAATTTTTACTAAATGTGATGTTATTGTAAAATACTTTTGCATTACATGTTTGATATACAGTATAACTTATATTTGAAACAAATATTTATACAGTACAGTAGAATCTCATTATAATGTTGTAAAGCAGACCAAACAATATGTGAAAACTGGTTCATTATAACGGTTATAAAGAGAGTCGACTGTATATGAATCGTATAAATGTTAATAAACTTCTGTAAACTTTGATTATTGTCTTACTGAACATCTGTCCAAAGAGACTCTCAATTACAATATTTTGCATCCAGTGTCATAACAGTTAATATGAAGAAAAAGTTGCTAATTATTCATCAAATGTAAAGACCGGTTGTTGTGAACTAATTGAGGAAATGTGTGTCCAAAACAACATTGAAACCAATGATGAAAGCGATAAAATTCACGACATGAGTGAATGTCTTACATGTCTTACTCCTACTTATAATTTAATAATTCTTTTGCTTATATTTTTTTATAAATATCAAAATAAATAACAATTATTGTTAAAACATCCCAACTCATGACCGGTTGTACTCTATTTCTATTTAATTAATTTTGTTTTGACAAACACTAAGAACTGTAATGTGACTGAACTATAATACAATACAATAACTTTGTACAATGTTTATTATATTTGATGTAAGCTACTTTTAAGAGCATATGTTAGGACACAGGGTGTGGATTTAAATGGCAATGTGACCAAAGCGTAGCATATTGTGAGCGTAGGACTGACTCAACTAAATATTATTTGAGAGTAACGTAACGATTGACGCCTTATTATACTTTATAATGCTTTATAATGCTCTCAATTTTCTATCTCCTTAATAAAGTGTGAAAAAGTATGCTTTTTTATGCTTCAATATTATGCTTTATGCTAAAGAATTATGTTTTATAAATAGTTTTCAAAAATATTTGAAGTTCCGGCCATCAAATTATGCTTATAGTTGTTCGGAAGTCAAATTATGCTTTTGATGACCAAAAAGCATAATATTGACGCTATACTCCTTAGCATTGTCCGACAGTGCCCTCAATGCTTGAGCTCAATTTGCATGAGCTGAGCTGAGTCTATTCTAACTCAAGCTAAAGCTCAGTCATTTGCATTGAAGCTCAAGTTCATAGAAGTTCATAGCATTGACACCTTTTTTCAATGCTAAAACTGGAGACAAAATTATGAAAGGGGGGACCAAAGTATATCTTCCACATATTTTCAAATACACAAATTTACTTACAAATAAACAATTTCTTTTGAGAATATGATGAAAAAACATTTTATTGTTTATTTGTTTCTTAAATGAGTACTTTTGTCAGATTTCGATGATTTAAGTAATTCTGTATTACTAACAATAGTTTCATCGAATTCTGAACGAGACATCGAGTAATTATTTATCTATTTTTGCTTTAACTGAATCTGTATTCATTCTATTTCTTTCATTCCATATTATTTTCATTAATCAAAATTTTATATTCATTTTTCCGTTAAAAGTAAAAAAAGTACTTTAAAAATCTCCAGTTTTGACAGCTCTACAAAACTGGTGAAAATTCTCTTTCAGCTAGAGAGGTGACAATCCTGGTTCATTGTATAGTATTGTGCTCAATATAATTGATACAAATATTATAGTTTATAATTAGAAATTCAAATCTAAACAATATTTTATTTGATAAATATTTTTAAAATAATAACCTCTTACTTTGCATGAGCTTAAACTCAAGCTTTTACAGAGCTTTGGCTTTGAGCTCATTTAAACTCTATCTTCAAAATTCAATTTTTAAATTACTATTTTTTGAGAACAATTTCATGATTAATACAATATTTAATAAGTTTATTAAGTTTTACAACTAAAACAACTATTAAACTATTTGAAGCACATCATCATATGAGAAGTTTTGAGGTCATGATTAAATCATTAACTGTGATCAACTATAATACTGTAGAGCAAAATAATTGAGACAATAAAATAATTTTATTTCTTTTAAATTAAAAGCATTTCTGTTAAGTTAAACAATAAGATAATGCGATTCTCTCAATGATTTGGTAATTTATGAGAACAAATTCAACTGATCGTGTACTGTAACAGAATGATTATCTTTTCTTTAATTCAATTTTATATCCCATTAATAAGAGTTTAAGAATAAATAACAAAAATATTACAAAAGTAAACTCTTTTTAATTAAAGTAAAACCTCTATATAGTGAACCCGTTTATAGTGAATGACCGAAAGCAACTTACAGTAGGTACAAAAATAACTCTTTATATAGAAACCTATTTTAGTAAATTCAAGAGTACTGTCTAGAGTAGAGCAAAAGACAAGCTCGAGCTTGAGCTCAGTTGAGCTTGTCCCAACTCAAGCTCAAGCTCACATAAAATGAGCTTATGCTCTAAACTAGTACTGTCCCATCCTCAACTATTCACTATATGAGGTGCTATTGTAACTTAAAAGAGAAGTTTATTTAAGTTTGACATATAAGACACTGCTTGACACTGAGCTTATATTGAATTACCTGAGCTATAGCTTGAGCTGCAATAGGCTCAGCTCAGCTCAAGCTTATCAGAAGCTTATATTTAAATCTTCATTATTTATTATATATGAGCACTATTTTGTTGACCCCCAACCCCTTCAATGGTGCGCAATATATGAATGACTCCAATATGAATGAACTCATATGTGATGACAGGTTTTGATTTGGTTTTAATTTAAATTTTAATTAATTTAATGTCAAATAAAATAATAAATAAATATTTGAAAGTAAATTATAATAAAATGAACACTAATAACAGTGAAGACAACGCTTCAGTTCGACCAAAAATAAGAGCAAAACATTCAGAGGTATTACCATTTCATATGTGTTTTCACTCAAATATTGGCTCAAAAGTCAATTAATTTTATATTAATTTAAACATTAATTTAAATATTAACAGAAACTGATTGGAGAACCGCTCGAGAAAAGGAGTATTAGGTTTGAAGACAGGGACGGAATACAGAGATATTATCCGGCAATGGTTTGTGACGTTTCTTCACTATTCGTTTGCTTTGCGTTTATAACAAAACTCATGTCAATACAAATTTCATTAATTTATACTTAACTGTAAATCATTTTTAGATTATATTCAGTTTAATTATGGCTTTTTGTGTATTGTATTTATTTTTATTAATTGTTATTTTTTTTGATCGACAAATAGTTAATGAGAGACAGATCAGAGACTTTACTATTTAAGAACTAAAGTACTGTATTGTTAATCAATATTTGTGTCGATATGTTGTTTGTCATTTAATTAATGTCATTATTGATAATATCAATAATAGTTTAAAAGCAAAAGCGTTTTTAACTATTCGTATATGAAGTTAATCATAATTATAGAATTAGAGCCGCCCTTAAACTCATGTTTATATTGATGACAATAATGATCTTTTACTAGTATTTAGAGTTCAATTAGTTTTTTGTATTGAATTCTTAAATTTTCAATTGAAATATGGAATGGACTCCATTGTGATGAGGCATAAGATCTTTTTAGAGTGAGATTAAATTTGTTGCCAATAAGTTATAGCACAGCTATAGACGGATTCTTCACTTAAAATAAACTAATAAAGTATTTGAAGTATTATTAAAATTAATAAAATATAATTTGACAGCACATCCGATTTTCTCACTCAATGGTTTTCTTCAAATACACAATTCCTCCGATCGAAAGGTTGGCTGATTTGCATTTGAGCGGCAAAAACGCTGAAAATGATTTGGAAATTCGAAAATGGATCTCAAATGTGCAAAATTATGAAGAAATGCTCAAAATTCTGTTAGGATTACAACATAATCAGTGAGACCGTTCACTCATTTCTAACACCAATTTAAAAGTTTAAATAAACATTTTGTTTAGGTTTTGGTCCACTTTATTATATGAGAGAAGTTTGCAAATAAGTTTGGAGTCTTATTTGCGTTCAGCGCCGAGAGATCATGATTTGCATAACTTCATGTACACCGACCAAATCAAAATGGCTGTTAAAAGAGTTCATATTCTAGTTTTCAAATTATATCTTAGGATTTCTTCGTTTACTGAATCGAAAGTATGAATTAAACTCCAATTCTTTTTATACCTATAGATGTGCAAAAATATTAATGAAGCAAAAAATTGTATTTTTTCAGACCAACTTTATTTCTGAGAATACATTCGGATCTCTAATATATGACAACTTTCTTTTCGATATCCCGAAAATTATTGATTTGTCGGTATTATACGGGAATACGAATTATCAGCAATTGTTAATTAGAATGATGTCGAATGTGATTCAATGTCAACCCCGATATTTGGAAGACATTCAGAAGTCGTGCACCAATTTTATAGACGCTCTAAATTCAATTCAAGAGAGAACTGAAATTGATGACAACCAATTCGGCACTTCTTCTAAATTAAATCGCTTTGAATGGTCTGAATTGCAAAATATAATTACAAATATAACTGATATTAGTGTTAGTTTAAGAATGTTATTGATATCACTGCCAACTTCTGCCAATATATACAGAACCTCTTCTATTGAGAAAATAATAGTTGAATTCTATAACAGAATATTCCCTCCACTGCAAAAAGAGCTCA
The DNA here is from genome assembly GCA_034697665.1 of Nanhermannia comitalis. Taxonomy (NCBI): domain Eukaryota; kingdom Metazoa; phylum Arthropoda; class Arachnida; order Sarcoptiformes; family Nanhermanniidae; genus Nanhermannia; species Nanhermannia comitalis. The sequence continues at coordinate 6,757 of JAQGAM010000405.1, forward strand.
ATAATAGATTTGCTTCTATTGAAAACAGTGATTTGTAAGTTTGTGCTCTTGTGTTACTTGTATTTTAAATTTTTATTTATTTGTCAATAGAATCGCTGACGGAATTAAGCGCCAAATACTGCTCAGTCGCTCCAATTTTATACAAACTTTTAGGGATATTATTAAGATATCCTTTTTTGATAAATTATTAGATCAAAGGTATAATTATATCATTAAATCAATTGTTACATAAATTTATTCTTTAATTATTTGTGATTTAGTTTAAATACTGATTCAAAGATTTGTCTTATCGATGAACTCATAGATGCCTTGACTTTAGCCTCGTATGAAAAATGGTTTGTTTTTTAGTTAAACCTTTAATTGATATTTTGAATTTCATTATTTGTTATTTTATTCAGTTTTATAACAGATTATTGTCGTCATTATCCGGTAGAAAAGGATTTTGAATGGCTTTCACAACATTCTAATGTTACACAATTTAAAAGCATAGACGAGGCGCGCATTGAATATCTCATTGGTATCATTAAGAGTAGTGTTTCGAATGATAGGCCCACAGAAAGTGCTTCAAATGATAAGAACGAACACAAAGTTAATGGTTTTTCTAGTGCTGAAGAGATGAATGGCGTTGACGTTCAACTTGAATCACAAATTCAATACATTCAGGAAATAATACCTGATTTAGGTTCAGGTTTTATAGAAAAATGTTTGGAATATTATAATTTAGACAATGAGAAAGTGCTCGAAGCCATTCTAGAAGACAATCTTTCGCCACAATTATCTAATTTAGACCGGAGTTTGCAAAGAGTGCCAAAAAATGCGATCGAAATGCTGCCGAAGAAAACAGAGAACAAAGCAATAAATGATGATTTTGTTGAAACTTCCACTGCTGTAAACCAAATACCAAAAGTAATAGAAGAAAGAAATAATGTTTATAATAACGATGAGTTCGATATTTTCCGCAATGAAAACATTGATTTGAATCGAATTCATAGGGGAAAGAAAGATAAAACTGCTCCTAAACTTGACCACAAAACTAAAGAGAAAATAATGTTTATTCATTACAAAGCGTTAGAAGATGAAGAAAATGAAAATTATTCGTATTATAACGACGAATACGATGACACCTATGAAGACGACACTAAAATTGATTTGCCTAACGATAAGTTAATGGACGAGTTAGTCAGTCAACAGTCGTCCAAAATGTACAGTAATAGTGATAATAATAGCAATGATTATGAACCAAAACAATTGTCCAACTTTTACAATTCGAGAAAAGCGCGTCATCACAAGTAAGGGTCCATTTGAGATCATTTGAGATTTGAAATAACAAATTATAATTTTATTTTATTAAATTTCTTTAATTTTGTCAATTATTTTGTCAATTATTTTGTCAATTTATTAACAAAATTGAAAAGTTATCCAAACTTTCCTTTGTTTAGTCATTGGGAAGGAAGTTGTGATTAAAAAGTTGTTGAATTGAAGTTTGTTTTTGAACTTTTAGATAAATGAGAAAAAAACTATAATTTGTTGAATTAGATTTTGAATGTCTTTAATATAATGCCTATTTTTTAACTAAATGAATAACAAGTGATCGCATATTCGCATATATATGAATAATAATAATAAATGTATTTTTGATATACAAAAGTTGAAATGAATTGCATTAAATGACTTTATTTAATGAATAGAATTAAAATAATATAATTATGTTTGCAAATGAAGTGTTAATATAATATTTCGATCATATTGGTTGAGTCTACGTCTGGATGATTAGTCTTGAAATGACTTCTTAAGCTATCCTTCCATTTGACGCATTTGCCGCATATCTTACACGCGTAGTTCTCAGACGAGTTCTGGTGAACTATTTTGAAGTGATCGATAAGTGTCTGATGACTACTATAGGCTTTCGTGCATTTATTGCATTGATAGCTATTTCTCTTCTTTTTAAGTAAAGGCGAAGGCAGTTCAGAGACACTTGTTATGGGGGTTTTGGGTATAATTTTCTTTTCATCGGTTTCTTTTTGAGGAATCACTTTTTTCTTTTGATGACTTTTATCAGGACTGCTCAGCAAAGTTACACTACTTGATGATGGACTCGCATTTAGGGTCACTTTAACCGCTTTGGACGGTGTGGTGCGTGCTTTGGGTGCGATGTTAGTCCTCTTGACCAAACTGGTCCAGTGGGGCACTATTTTCTTTTCTGCTGAATTCATATTTGCATCGCTTTTTTGAGCAACTTTTGGGTCTGAAATATACATAATAGTAGAGGCGGTCGGAGCTGATGAAGCGCTAGTAAATGGCCTGAAAGGCATTGGATTCGGGACTATATTATAAACAAATAGAGGTTCTGCACAAGTGTTTGGTTTAAGTGCAGAAACTATGCCATTGTTTATAAGTACTCTTGTGGTCAATGCTGGCGGTGGTATATGAAGATGTGGTTGATCTTCAATTGTCTGTTTGGCATTTGTTTGACTTTCTTTCACAAGAGTTGGTGTTTGTGTTGTTTGTATGACTGGCAAGACTGGAGTCTTTTCAATAGCAGTGATAGCTTTCAATTGATTGCTTTCCTTTGATTTATTGTCTCGATATTCGCCATCAGATTCTTCAGAATCACACAACACATCACTCGGATTCAATTGAACCAAAAGCTTTTCCGAATCTGATGTCTGATCACTCATTACTTCGTCTTCAATATTGCTTTCAGAGCCAACTATCTGAGTGGTTGGTACTGAAGACTGGGCTGATTGAGCCTCTGGTTTGGTTTCACTTAGACATTGATAACTCATTTGCTGTAATTTGAAGTGATGTTGTCTTTCTTCATACGAAAGCTGTGAATATTTTGCCGTTTGCTGAGTAGTAGAGCGCAAACATCGAGAAAATGTATAATTTTCTGAATTATCTGAACTTTTATTTTTCAACTGTGTCGTAGAGTTTGTGTTTCTTTTTGAAAGGTTTCGATTCGTATAAAGTATTTTAGTCGGCGTTGATTTTCTTTTATCAATTCTCACAATCGGTTTCTCTGTTTTATTGTTGTTGTCATCAGAAGAATGAGATGTTCTCTCGTTTATTATAATTTGCATTTTTTGAGTTTGTGTTTGACCCGCGTCTTCTTCTGGTTCTCGACTCAAATCGATTTGCTTTAAGTTTTTGCAAACATTTGTTTCTTTATAACTAGATTTTGTTTCATCTTTTGATGCGTTCATAGTTTGCAAACTCTTTTTCAAACCTAAAGATGAGTCAGAAATGGATTCTTTACACAAAAGTGAGTTTTCTTCACTTTCGCCATCTTTGGAACCTTTTGTCTTCATTTCCAAAACAGTTTGATTGAGAATTTGGTTATTTTCAGTGGAATTCGTATGTCGTTTAGCGCTATTGTCATTAACATTGTCTTCAACTGAATATTGGTGTGAATTATGGATCGAATCACTGCTGAGCTGTTCATTCATTTCTTTATGATTAAGATTATCCTCACTTTGATGGCATTGCTTTCCATCGATTGGGACTTCATATTGAATATCATTATTATCTCTTTTTCTCTTCCGTTTTCGTCCATTTCCATACTCATGAGAATCACTGTTATTATTGATCTGAACGTTGTTTTGGTCCAAACGTATCAAAAGTTGAGTCAAATCCTTAATATTGAGCGCTTTCGCACTTTTCTCAATGGAAGGCAATTGTGTTGGAGTGACGGAAGCGCTGCCGCAGTACATCAGTTCCATCAAAAGCTTTATATCATCGAAAGGAATGTCTTTCATAAAGACGTATGACATTTGACACAATCGGCTCTCATTTGAGACGAATATGTCTTTGAAATATTGAGACCAAGCACTCAAAACCAGTTTATGTGCTTTGATCTGACCGTCGGTGCAATTGATGATCACATCTGTGAGACTCTGCTCTCTAAACATGGACTCAAATGTCACGAAACTGTGGCTTCGATTCGATATTAAATTCAATTCTATTTCGTGTTCACTCGAATTCATATTCAATGATATTATTATTGTATTTTATATTTATTTATATTAATAGTAATTATTGATAAATGAGTTTTGTTTATATTTAAAATCAATAATAAGTTTGCGTTTAATTCATATTCACTTCAAAACAATGCATTCAATTATTAATGATTTTTGTTTTCAATAAATGGAGTACTAATTGAAGTTTGTTTTTGTGATCCCACACATAAGTTACGTCTCATTTTATAATCGATTGAAATTGACTTTGAAATACAATAATTTAAGCATTAAATTGTTTAAATACTTTTTATTAATTTAACTAAACTTTAAGCGAATAAATCGCTGAAATTGATCCATAAAATGGTCGAATTTGTCTTATTTCTCAGTTATTAGAGTATTGTATAAATTGATGAGATTTGCGATAAACTGTACAGAAACAGAAAACTCTATAAAACTTTTAAAGGAATGGTTAAGTTGACTGTCTTTCAATAAAATCAAATCTAAATGTGTGTTACAATTGATTGAATGTCTGTATAATAAGAACATAGCATTCACTCGATATGTTCTCACTCTATGTCTCATTTATTTTTGAATTGCTTTCAATTAATTTTTAGTCTAATGTAATAGAATTTGATATTAAATCATTTGTAGTCTGTTTGGAGTCAATTAAACTCTATATTATTAATATTTTTTAAGAATTACGTTTTCAATTTCTTGAGTCAACTCCCTAATGAGAGAAGATCTCACCGAAGCACATGTTAAACCAGTGAGATTTTTACAGGTGGAACCTGTGTAGGCTGTGGGCAAACGCTGAGGGCCATAGGGGTGTTTAAAAAACACTGAATATGTGGCTAATATATGGCAGAAAAAAAACCACTCCTGGGGTTCGAACTCAGACCCTTCGATCCGGAGCCGAAGCCATAGCGCGTTTGCGCCATTTCTCCCCTTTTTTAAGAATTAACAAAAAAATATTTCTTTCAGGTAAGAAAAAATACTTTTTAAGTTACGTTTATGAGTGGTATAAGTTCTTAACATAAGTTTTAGGTTTTATATCCATTGAAGTGGTTTTTCGGGTTGGGCTCCAATTTATGTCCCTTCATATGAATGAGATATCAATAAAATGTAATTAAGTTTTACTGTAATTCTAAAAACGACTTAAATTGAAATTTATAATACTAATCAAATTTATGAAACTTTATAATACATTTATTTGAAAAAGTTATAAAAGACTCTAATTTCTGATTGAATGAAAGGAATATTAAATAATTTATATTTGAATGCATTTAATTAAATCATAATTAAATCAATAATAAATGAAGTGCTCAATGATTTATTATTATACTGTATAAAAAAGTATTAAAAAAGTATAAAAAAAAGTATTAATAAATATTAGAAAGTATAGAAAAGTATAAAAGTAAAAGTATTTGTAGTTCAAAGTTGTTGTAAAAGTATATACTGTACAGTATAAGCATTATATAAAATATAAGTTAAGCTATAAATTAAAATAAGTTATGAGTTGTATAACAACTAAAATAAATAAATATCACAGACAAATATAGTTAGTTTTGGTTAGTTTTCAATTAATTATTAAAAATTACTGCCAATCCATTGGAATCAATTCCCATCTCTGACTTTTAGAGCTTAAAGAGCATGTCTTTAGTGTTAAAACCTTTTGAGCCTTTACGACATCTAAACACAAATCTGATTGTAAATGTTTTAATGACTTTTCCGATAAATTATATTTCCATTTTTGTCTTTTGAATTCACTGCAAGCTATCAACAAAACGGATGTGTCTTCTTGTGCTTCATTGACATCAAGACAGACGGACTCGTCGGTCATTAAATATCCGTGTTTTGTGTAAACGAAGTTTTGTTGTGTATATATTTCTATCGCACACTTCTCAAGCAATACTTTGCCAACGGGTTGTCCTGTTTTACTGCTCGGTCTTTGCAAGCATTCGATATAATATAGATTTTGGATTTTACCAAAAAATCTATCACTAGTAGGAAAAAAATGTTCTGAAAAGAGAAAATATATAACCGTAAGAGTTAACAGTTGAACATAATTAGAACTAATGCTAATACCGGGCCAAACGTTATCCAAATACCACTCAAAGCTTTTGCAGTTAAGCCTTTTTCTGAGATCGATTCGCTCTGAGATATTGATTAATTTATTGACTCTGTCTTTCTCAATAACTTTTGCCGCCACCGGATTCAACTTGTAATAGAAATGTTTCCACCCGTCGAGCCATACCTCTGCCACTCGCGCTAAGTTAGTATAGAGCACATCAGCAACGTTTTCACCACCAAAACTATAGGGCGAAGATCTTCGGAACAGATGCGCCACATGAGAACAGGGACTGATCTCTATTCTTCCCCCGCACTGCCATATTCGTAAAGACATTTCAATGTTTTCTCCGCCCCATATATTCATATGTGAATCATAACTACCAGTTTCATAAAAATAACTTTTATCGATAGCAAACAGACCTCCGGCCATGACTGGAGTTCTGAATGGTTTAG
>JAQGAM010000406.1:0-13224 GCA_034697665.1 Nanhermannia comitalis
ATAACTCACGGCGGAAACAATACAGTGACCGAAGCGTTCAGTTTTGGTAAACCAATGATTGTAATGCCTTTATTTGCCGATCAATACGATAACGCGCAGAGAATTCACGAGAAGGGATACGGCATAAGACTTGACACTTATAACTGTACTGAAGAAGAATTACTTTCAGCTATTGATAAACTATTATATGATGAAAAACTGAAAAATAAATTGACTGAAGCGTCAGTTCGTATCCAAAATTCTGAGAGCATCACAAAAGCGGTTCAACTTATAGAAAATCTCGTGAAATAATATGTAAAATAAATAATTAAAACATTTACTCAAAAATATTTTTAGAGGGAATTTTTTTAATATTATAAGTATTTTTATGTATTACAGAATCATTTAACTCATGTTTTATAAATTGTTTTTCTTTAACAAAAATAAATAATCATTGCATTGAATGAAGAATATAATTGAAATTCATTCATAAAACCTGTTCATAGCATTGAATTAATGAAAACTTTTCTGATGTAACCTTTACTATAATTAATCAACACTGTATTAAAACTACTTTAAGTCTATGCATTACTACAATAAATGTTCCGACTGTACAGATGTTGAAATGAGTTGATATCATTACAAAACTTATACTTTGATTTAAATAAATTACATAACACTTCATTAAACATCAACATAATTACATTGATTGAGACCTTCATAGAGTGTCCTTCAAGAGTAATATCTATTTAATTAATACTTATTTATGTAGTTTTTTTTTGTAAAGCAGGCAAAACATGCCCAACGTATGGTTGAAAACAATGACACTTAAATCAAAGAGAGGTTTACTGAAAAATAATTATCAAATTATCTGTATTTTACATATTTTACATATTTTACATTTAACGTCATATTAAGCAACAAAAAAGCAAATTAAAGCCCTTCTTAATACTCAATGTCTTATGTACTCTATTGCACTATATTATGGACCGTCTGTTAGTGTATGCGAACATACGAAAGCTTAAATACAGGTATTGTTAGTATTATATACAATACTGATCTGTTTAAGTAAATTAATACCTCATTTTAAGGAAAAATTGAGTTACGCCTTATTTATAGCAAAAAATTAATTTACAGTATTTTGAAAAAAGTAATGCTTACTATTGTTATTGCTAGTAATGAAAACCCAACTAAATATTAGAATAGTGTACTTATATTCTAATACTTATTCATTTGTGAGTCTTTCTGTGTCTGGTAAGAGCATTATTAGCAGTGAAGCTCCATTCACAGTGAGGCCAATCGCACTTAAATGGCTTCTCTCCTCGATGTCCCATCACATGAACTCTTAATTCTGAAGAACCGATAAATTTTTTGTCACATTCGGGCCAATCACAGACATAATAACGGCCCTCATGTACTCGCGTGTGCTTTAAATAGTAATAAAAACAATTATAAAACATATTATGTCAGATATGAACCGCCTTTTTATAAATAATTTTTCAATTGTATAACAGTTAGACATATAAAACACAGTGAACTGCAATTTAGACGCACTTTAAATAAAGTTTCATTTAGAACATAATTAAACCTCAAATATAATATTTAAATAACGACTAAACAGTTGTCCATAAGCTGTAGTCTATATATTTCGGAGTTAAGAGTTATTAAACTTATAGTTTCCTCGAATTTGATTCAAAAATTTAGAAATTATTGAGAAAAAGGCGGTTATAAGAGACAGACTGACCACAGCAGTAAACATATAAAACATTTACTTTATAAAGAGCTCCCGAATGTTTGAAAACACGATCACAACCAGCGAAATGACATTTGAAGGTATAATCGCCTGTATGTGTATTCAAATGCATCCTCAGCTCAGTCGCACCTTTGAATGCTGACTCACATCCGGGCCAAACACAGCGGTGAAGTCTAATGTCTTTGTGGACACGATCGACATGTACTCTGACTTCATGTAAACTAAAAAAGCTTTTATCGCATGCATTCCAATGACACTTAAACTTTTTTTCGCCCAAATGTCTTAACTTATGTTCTTTTAAATAAACAAAATTTGATGTCTCGAAAGTGCATTCGCTATTGAAATCACATTTATATCTAATCGACGAATGGCTTTGTCTCAAATGCATTGTTAGCGAAAGTTTGCGGTAAAATACTTTACCACAAGTTTCACACTTAAACTCCTTATCATAAGTCTTGTTGTGAACCCATTTTATGTGCGCCCTGAGATCGTAACCTTTGAACTGACATTCAGGATAACTACAGCTGTATCTTATTTTCTCTTTACCTGAATGTCTGCGCGAACAGTGTTTTCTTAAGTTATCTCTTTTTGTATACCTTTTGTCGCAAAGATTGCACTCAAACATCGCTGGAGTTACACTCGAATGAAGTGATTCTTTATGTCTATTCAGATGTTTTTCCACAACATATTCTTTTCCGCATTCATCACATTTTAGCGGTCTTTTAGTCAATACTCTGGACTTTGCTTTTGATTCAGTCTTTGAATCAGTTTTGGACTCAGTTTCAGAAACAGGTTTTGATTTAGTCTTCAATTCATTCATCGCTTTATGTCTTTTGATTATGTTTTTACTCATTTTAATCAAAGCTTTTGAATGCAATTGTTTTGAACTCAATTTCTTTCTTCTCATTAAAGAATTTCCTGAAAATTGAACTCAATTTTTAATTATTGCGAAATAGTATTGAAAGTAATGTCTGTTTTATACCGAAAATAAACTCTTTATGACTGCTATTCATATGATTTGTCGTTTCAATCATTTGCTCTTCATTTGCATTCTCTTCGACTTCACTCGTATTTGAATTGTTATTAATTTTATTAATGATTTCCGAAAAATTCTTTTTCAGATTTGATTTAATTTTATTTATTTCTAAGTTTTCATTGAATTCAATATTTTTATCAAAATCTTTATTAAATACAAACTCTTTTTGATTAATGGAAAGCAAATCGTATTTATTCTCCAAATCATTAAATAATAACTTATTTTCAATATTTTGACCACAAATACAGTTATTATTAAAACTTTTTAAACAATTTCTATAATTTTCAAGCAATTGAATGCACTTTTGCTGAACTGATAACTCATTCAAAAGTGTATTATATTTTTGTTTTAATTCATTCACTGATTTATTATTAACTTCTGTTACAAATACTTTTTGTGCCATTATTTCAAACAAATAATTCGCATAAATATTAATGAAATCAAAATAATTAATAAACTGTTTATATATTTGTAAACATAAACAAACACAATATTAATACTAATGTCTATACAGTTGTCATAACAACACGTGTTTTAATCAATATGTTTGACAACAGATGTCTATTATCTCTGTTTTACTGCTATTTATTGAAAAGTTATATAACTTTTTAACTTTAATAAAGAGTTTCATAACATTTGTTTACAAATTATTTTCAGTTAAAACATTCAAAAAAAGTCTTTTTCTCATTCAAATACACATTAATTATATATTAATATCTATTTATAAATAAGTTTAACTTCAACACAATTAGACTTCGGTTTAAATTTAAATAATACATAAAATTTCAAGATTTGTTGGTTTGACTGAATCGCTGGCAAAACACCTGAAATGCGGTATTTGTTTCGGTATTTATGGCAAACCCGTTGTCACCCAATGCGGACACACTTTCTGTTTGGATTGCATTCAAAACTGGATCAAAAGTAAATATTGAATCAAAAAACATGTCCTCAATGTCGACAACAATTGGGAAATAAAAGGAAAAGAAATTCAAGAAATGAGAGCAGTATTGATAGCAATGATATGTTTTCAGAAAATATTTAATTAATTAATAATTTAATAAATGATTTGAAAATAAAATGCGATTTTGTTGAGAAGGGCTGTAAATCAGTGGTTGATTTGGGTTTACTTTCAAAAAATTTAGAAGAATGTGATTATAATTTGTGCGATACGTGTGGTCTCAAAATGGATAATAATGATGAACACAATTGTGTTGAACTCTTGAAGAAAAGATCAATAAATTTAAGCAACTGTTGAATGAATGCAATGCCAAACACACGGCAACTATTGAAGAAAGCAATGCATTGAAAGCACAGTATAAAAGGTTTATAAATATGAAGTTTACTGACTTTTTGAAAGACTTAAAGCTTAATTACAATTATTATAATTGGTTATCAGATAGAAGTGTTGTTAAACATGACTCTGACATAAAAAATTCATAAAGTTGTGAAAATACAAGAAAATGACAATTCATTTATTAGATTGAATTTCGAGAGTATTTTATTCAATAGAATCGCTTATCATATGAGAAAAGTGCAAAATTTGGTGGTCTAAAGAAATTAATTTCTTCTAAAGTTGGTTTTCGAAGCACTGGTTTGTTAATCGAAGGGAAGAGTATTAAAGATTGTGATACACCTGAAAATTAGGTCTTAATTATGACTTCACTATCGAAGTAAATGCTCTCATATCATAGCTTCACAAGAGTTTGAATTGGATTGAGAGAGCTTTTGGTTAGTGTTTGTAAAAACACTTAAAATATATAGAGTACTAATTGAGAAACAAAAAGTCCGCACCACTGGTTTTGGTCTTTGACCCCCCCCCCTTATTGGTTAACCCCTAGTATACAGGTTTATAGTTATATACTGTACAAAACTTTCTATAGATAATTATAGAAAACTCGATTATTTAGTTGACATCTTGAATCTGTTGATAATAAAAATAATTTTGTGATTCAACGTGAAGGAGTCGAGTGGCGCAGTAGGAAAGGTGTCCGACTCATAATTTATGTAATGTTATGTTATTTAATGATTCAACTTATTGTATGTTTAATATTTGAATTAATTTTGGAAAAAAATGTTTTTGAGTTGAGAACTATTGATTTGTTTGATAAGTAAATGTGTTGATGTATTATCTTTAAACCCAATTTTTTATTAATATATTTAATCAAATAAATGTTAATATTTTCAAAAATTAATTGTAATAAAAGAATTCTTTACTTTCAAATAATGGAAAACCTAAATAAATAATAAGACAATATTTTTTTTAGTCAATAACAAGAGTATTTACTTCGACTGTGGGCTCATTTTATGCACTTTTTTGCAGTGTCTGTTCATTTGTGCCCTATCTGTGAATCTTCTGAAACATTGTGGGAAATCACACATAAACGGCCGTTCATTTCGATGAACCATTAAATGCAGTTTCAAATTATGACTCGTGCTATACTTCATATCACATTCAGGCCAAGTACAAACATATCTCTTGATGCCGTCGTGTACTGCCTTATGTCGGGTTAGCTTTGAATTCATATAAAACCTAAAAAAATATAAAAATAATAAAAGAGAACCAAAAACAAAACAGTCAAACGCGAGTCAAACCTCGCTTCACACCCCGGCCACTCGCACTTGAATGGTTTCTCTCCCGTATGCGTCAAAGTATGTCTTTTGAGCCCATTTTTAGTCTTGAAAGCGGACTCACATCCGGGCCATTCACAGCTGAACGGCAACTCATCTGAATGTATGCATAACTGATGCAACTTATAGTCTGCATTCTTAACGAACTGCGCCTCACATCCGGGCCATTCGCACCGATACGGGTAATCACCGGTATGTAAAACCATATGCCTTTTGAGCCGATCCCTAGTCTTGAACGCCTGATCACAAGCAGTCCATTCGCACTTAAAGGGCGACTCTTCGCTATGTATACACATGTGATGTAACTTAAGTTCACTGTTATTAACAAAACTAGAATTACAATCAGGAATTTGACATTTGAATGGCTTCTCTCCCACATGTCTACGCATATGAACCTGTTTTGAAAAACTTAATTATTTTAACCCAAAGTAAATTATTATATCATTTATACCTTTAAATTACTGATACTTTTGCTCTCAAACCGGCACTCATTCCAATCGCACTTATATTTCTTGTTATTAGAAATAAAATTTGCGAAATGAGCCAACTTTTTGTGCTTATACAGCCGTTTCTGTCCCCAGAACTTAAGGTTACATTCGTTACAATTGATTTGTTTAATATTTAAGTGCATTTTACTTATATGTCTGGAAACGTTGCCTTTGTTTCTATTCTGATAATCACAGTTCGGATATTGACAGCAATAGCCCAGTATATGGTGTTTGCCTGCCTTTCTCTTCACTGTAAAACCTATTTAAAGATAAAGTTTAAAAATTATTTTATTTATTTATTGCACTAATAGAGGAAATAGTTTTAAAAATAAGTTTTTTTTGTATTATAAAAATTAATTAATCATTACTGGGATCACAAAACTCGTCATTTGACTCGCGTTTGTCTTCATTATTAAAATTAATTAACAAATTATTATTATTATTGTTATTATTATTACTGTAAATAACTTTCGGTGTAATAAAGTCTAAACGTTTACAGCGTTTAACTTTAGGTCTCTTCTGGTCTTTAAACTCAATTTTATTATGGATTTGATTAACAAAACTCAAGTCTTGAGGAAAACTGTTGTTATCATCCATTTGTTGACCAATGGGTTCATCAAAACCAATATTATCATCAAATTTTTGATCCATAGGTTCCTCTGTTTGACACGTATTTAATTCATTATTAATATGACATATATTTTGATCTTTTATCTCATCATTAGTTTCAACGACACTTTTATTCTCGAAAAGAACTTTGTATTCATTTTCCAGACTATAAAATATGACTTTATTTCCAATATTTTCATTACAATTACAGTTATTAAAGAAAACGTTGAAATAATTTCTGTAATTTTCAAACAATTTAATGCAATTTTTAGAAAATATTAATTCATTTAATAGTCTCTTATTTTCTTCTCTTAACTCTTCGAACAAATCATCGATTTTTAGCTCAACTTTATTTGAATTCATTATTGATTTGAATTTTCTGCTAAAATGATATCTTTTTTAAGGATTTAAATGAATTTAAATTTAATTTAAATGTTAATTAAGTTTTACTATTGTTTACATTGATATTTAGGGAGTATTTCATAATTACGTACACAAGACATACAAATAGTTTGTTTACATTTGTTTACTATTAATAGCAATAAAACATATGATTTGTAAAAATAAACACAACTTTTTGTATATAAAGGAAAATGTCTGAAAAGAGAGTCATAAAGAAAATGAATTCATTGAATATATTCTCAATAGAGACAAAAGAATCGAAGTTTAACTCGAAGTCGAAATTCATTTTCACAGTAAATAACTTCTCAGAACTGACAGAAGAGATAATTAGCGATAACTTCACGATTGGCTTAAACAACGAGTGGTTCATAAGAGTGAACCCAAACTATGTCAACACAAAGACTGATATGAATTTCTTGAGTTTCTTCTTGTGTTTAAACAGAAGTCAAGAGTCAGAAGTGAGGGCCAAGTTCGAGGTGTTCTTCATAGATGTGAACCATAGAGAAAAATATAAATACAATACTGAAGTGAATGTATTTAAAAGATCCCAATATTTGGGTTTTCGTCAGTTCATCAAAAGGGAGGATCTCTTGAGAGAGAGGAACCACTTGTTGCCCAACAATAAGCTCACTATTGGACTCAATATTGAGGTATTTGATGAAATGGTTTCGAAGAACTTTGATTTCGAGAAAATAATGAATAACAAGGATTTGAGTGATTTTAAGTTCATTGTCAGCGGAAAAGAGTTTTTTGTCCATAAAATCATTTTGTCTTCGCGTTCGCCTGTATTTGAAGCCATGTTCTTGAGTAATATGAAAGAGAAGAATGAAAATCAAGTGTCTATTGAGGACATAGAGAGCGACGCTTTTGAGGAGTTTCTAAAGTTTGTATATTTGGGAAAATGTGATAAAATCGAGTCAATGGCTGAGAAGCTGTTATATGTTTCGGATAAGTATAATGTCATCGATTTGAAGACTAGTTGTGAAGATTTCATATATTCTAAGATTACATTTGGAAATGCCATCAATTCATTACTTGTTGGCGATCAGTATAGCTGTCAAAAACTGAAACAAACAGCCATTGATTTAATCGCTAATAACATGAATGAAGTCAGAACGGCTTCGGTTAACGAGTGGTTGGATTTCATTAAGAATAACCACCTTTTGGCCGATGAAGTAATGCAAGTGATGGCTGAACAGAAGCTGAAGGGCTTTCCCAACTCAGCAAAGAGGTCGAGTTCTATACAAGATTTCAGACCCATTAAGATAAATAAGTTTTACTGATATATTGTTTTAAAGTCAAGTAATTTCTAAGTCAATACTCAATTGAGTTATTTATTAATTTTCTCTCAACACATGTTTATGATGTCTATTACTTAATGAGAATGTGTTTCATATAAATTAATATTTAAACTGTTTTTTTATATCTTATTTATAATCTTATATTTAACTGTAATCTCAATTTTTATATTTATTATACTCTCAATATATTATACTTATCCTTATATTTGTAGTTTTATTAACATTTTATAAAAGTCTAATAAATAATAATTTAAACTCAAGTGAAGCGTTTCCCTGAAGAGTAACGTTAGTAAAAGTTTTTTCCCTATAATGGTCTTAAGAAATATCAATAAACTTTTATATGAGATAAGAATTGAGTCAAATTTAATAAAACGGGATTAAAAGCTAAAAATACAGCAAACATCACATTATATAAAGCGTTGTCATAGACTTAATGCACATAAAATTTGTTTTTTTAATATTTTAATAATTATAATAATTTTCAAAATAAGTATATTTGTTATACAAATTTTAGAACAGATTATTCTGACTTTTTATTACACTTATGAATAATACTTTAGAAAAATTATTATTTAATATAAAAATTCTAAGAGAATAGAAATTATATGCTTTTTATTTCAGTTTTAATGAGAATTAAATTATTGATTTTTTTTGCAAAATCAGTCGCAGAGTAAACATTAGATGTCTATAAAAGTAGTTATAAAACAATTACAAATACTTATAGTTATCATATTTTAAAAGCACTATAAGTCATATTAAGCAAAAGAGAGCTCCAAATGTTATATGAGATTATAGGTGAAGCTCATGATAGCGTTCTTTAACATTTTTAAAGCGTTTACGACAAGTGGGACACACATTTCGTGTTTTTAATGAATAATCCAAACATAGTTTGCAAAAGATATGACCACAAACTGTTGTTACCATTTTTCTACCTTCCGATAGAATTGTATTTTTGTGTAGTAAACAATTTGCACAAAACAAATCATTTTCTTTCAATTCCTCGTATTTTCTCTTTAAAGAATCGCAATCTTTTTCAATTAATTTAAGCTTCAGCTCAGTTGTGATCAATCGGTTTTGAGTTTTCGCGCTTTCGATCATATCTTTAGAACTTTGAAGACTGATCTCTTGTAAACCTATTTCTCTGCCAACAATAGTTGAAATCTTTCTCAAATATAAAGTGAAAAAATCCGGAAATTCATCATTAAATGCAATAATAATGTATTTTTCTCTTTTGTCTAAATTGCGATTAAGAAAAAACAATTTATTTATTCTATTAATGCAATTAATAATGCAATTTATATGTATTATAATTACCCGAAGAGTTGACATCAAATTTCATTTTATTCGGAGAATTGTTTCCGATATTAAGAGATTCCTGAAGTTTCTGATTAAATGATTCTGTTATCAGAATAAATAGCTCTGTCTTTGAGTCTTTAGAAGAATATAACAGTTGTTTTATTTGATTTAACGGAATAATTACAGGTATTAGACATTTGAGGTCTTCATCTCTATTTTCGTTCACATCAAACAATTTGATTTCATATAAATTCAACAACAATTGACTGGCATCGCATCGAAAAGTGCCAAACATTACATCAATTGGATTGTAATAAAATTCAATTCTTTGTTTGACTCCATTAATGGCATTCAATGACTCGTTTATCTCTTCATTAATTGTTAAGTCCATCACGTCTTCAGATTCGCTTTCGGAAGACTGTACAGCACATAAATTGTGATCTTTTCTATCATTATCTTCTTCTTCATCATCGATTTCAATAACAGGCTCTACAGGAATAGGTCTTCGGGGCAAACGATGAAGAGGTAAAGCGGGTGAAGGCGAGTGTGATATTCGTTCACTAGAATTGTGTACAGAAGAGCCAGAAGTGGAGGCATTGACAGCAAAAGGATTTTTACTTATATTAAATGTTGTTATTGGTGTTGAAGTTGGAAACGCTTTTGAGTTTGCACTTAATATTGTCCGTTCGCAGCGCTGTTTGGAAGTACCGGTGTTTGAGGTACGGCTTTGCACGCCATTTAATATATATTTCGCTTTATCGGTACTTATTTGGGAATAATTCATATTTGGATTACTTCTCTTCGAATGCTTTATGAGAAGTGATAAAAACTTATCATTCAATTTATGGGTTAAGACAGTTATGATGTGATTCTCTCTAATATCTAATAAATTGCAAACATTTGTCATTATATATAGTCTGAGAGCACATAATATTCACTAATGTTTAGAATCATTACCTTCAGAGTCGATGTCAAACTTGAATCCATTCTTTGACTGCTTTCCCAAATACATACACTTTTGGATTTTATGATTTGATCTTTTTGTTGGTCTTATGAAAAGCGCCGGAAGTGATGGATCGCAACAATACAGCAATTCTTTGATATCAACGAAAGGAATCATTAAATGATATTTGGATTTCGTGTACACACTATTGGGCGGAACATTCGTTATCTTAATTCCATCTGAACTGAACTCAATAGTCTTCGCCGCACACCTATAGGTACCGAACATTACGTATTGTGGAAAAGCAGTGGCACTAAAGACTTCATTAGAGTCCACTTCTGTTGATTTGTTCCCAATTGAAGTCATTTTTAATTTAATGACAAACTAATTGTCAGTTTTTTACAATTAAACTAATAATAAGTGATTTGAAACAAAAGCAAAATGTGTTTCACTATTAAAATAGAGAAAAATTATTTAATATTAAAGTCATTTGACTCATACCACTCATACATCTCTTTAAATTTGACGCAATTGTCAGCTGTTTGTGTGGTATGTGTTGTCATACATACTATACATACAGTCAACTCATAAATAACGTCTTCAATAACAAGAGCTCTTATTTCTATACATTTATAATAAACATCAATAACAGGTTTCTCTCGATTTCATTACGTAATGGTTTTTCACCGTTTTTCACAGCATTTGTTTATTAATTATTAATTGAATCAAATCTTTGCTAATAATCAGCATTTGGTTAATAACCAAAAAGTATTATTGAGATATATATTGAAGAAGTCATAGAAAACAAGTTTACATAAAATGGTAATTAATTTAATTGTTTTCAATTGTAATGAAAAATATAATTAAAATAACATATAATTGACTGACAATTAGGCGGAACGTAAGGCAGTCAACAAATACTATCCGCCGGATTGGACACCAAATAAGGGCTCTATTAATACATACAATGGTTCGCATCCTCTTCGGGAAAGAGCCCGAAAACTACACGAAGGGATACTTATTATACGGTTTGTATATATTTCTCTATTTTAATAAATTTATTAATTATTTCATCATTTTATTGCTTTTCATCAATACTTAACAAATCTATTGAGTCGTCGATTGATTTGAAACTAAATTGTTATGAATTGAGTATTATTTATAAGTAATGTAAATGTGTTTGTAATAAATATCAGTTTTGAGATGCCGTACAACATATGGTGCGACGGATGCAATAATCACATAGGAATGGGTGTCAGATATAATGCCCAGAAGTCGAAGACAGGGATGTATTACACGACTCCTATCTATAAGTTTCGTATGAAATGTCATTTATGTGACAGTCATTTCGAAATGCAAACCGATCCACAAAATCTCGATTATGTTATACTGAACGGCGCGCGAAGACAAGAGAATCGATGGGATCCTAAAGATAATGAACAGGTTGTGCCTGAAGAAAGAGCGGTCTCAAAGAAGTTGGCGACCGATCCCATGTTTAAACTCGAACATGAAGTTGAAGATAAAGAAAAGGCTAAATCAGTAGCGCCTGCTATTCAAGAGTTAGAGGTTTTTCAGGAAAGATGGAAAGACGACTATTCGCACAACAGAGCCATTAGAAACAGTTTCAGGGTTTCTATACTTTCTATACTTGATTCGATTCATAACTTTAGCATTTTTTATATTTTTCATATTTTAATTTTTAGATAAAGAAAAAAGAATTGAAGGCTACATCAGACTGTGATAGAGGATTATTGAAGAAGTCATCACTTCCGTTGTCAATGAAATTACTTCCAGAAGCAAAAGATGACCCAAAGTTAGCCAAACTCATGAAATTAGAGGCAACTCATTGTAAAGACTATTTATCAAGAATTTGTTTAATTAAAAATTGATTGCTCTCTAAAGTTATTATAATTTAATCCCATTTAGCGCTTGAAAGTAAAAGAAGAGCTCAAAGAGATATAATTATGAAGAAATCTATTTTCAAAGTGGATTCAAAAATAGCTCCAAAATCTATTAAATTAATCAATGATTCAAAACTATTTGATAGCAATAATAGTTTTAATTTTAATAAAATGGAAAAAATTAATTCCACTCCTAAAGCATTTAACAATAAAATTGGAATTGAACTTAAAAGTAGTCTTAATAGTAATAAATCGTCAAATTCTTTGGTTGATTATAATAGTAGTGATTCTGACTCGTGAGTAGTTTACTGTTTACTTGAATCTAAAAGTGTTTAACTGTGCATATAGTTTGGTTCAGTAAAGACTATACAATCTTTTTTAAATTATTTTAATTTTTAATAACTTTTTTGAGAAAAAATTATAATTTTATTTTCCAATTAAATAAATGTAAATGTTTTTTATTTTAATAAATTAAATATTTAATTAAATATTAAATAATTTTAGTATATATACAGTGCTAAATGTCTTTAAAAGTAACTGACAGTAATTGTAGATTAAAATGTATTTTCTTCTAAGTCTATGAATGGTATACTTTCCCGTTTGAATGAATTGAATGAATTATTTTAAGAAATACTTTAAATTTTATTTAGTTTTTTTAACTCTCGTAAGCTATAGATAGACATTCCTTTATTAGTCTTAATATAAGAATAATATGATAAATATTAATAATAAACTTAATTCTTCATTAAATAAGAAATAATTAAAAAAACTTTTGAGGAAAAACTGATTTGTAGTGAATAGAAAATATGTTCTTTAGTGACATTCGGGTCTATCAACAGCTGTCGGCCAATTACATACATGAAGTTTATTATCATAAATAGTTCCGTC
>JAQGAM010000407.1:0-13216 GCA_034697665.1 Nanhermannia comitalis
TTTGAACTAAACGATAATTAATTAATCGAGTTATAGAAGGAAAAAATGAGATAAATAAGCTTTAATTTGATATATTATGACATATATTTTGATTAAATTTTAATTAATTAAAATGTTTTTAATTTACTGAAAATTTTGAAATGCAGTCGTTATCATTCTTTTGTTAAATGTAATATTACGGTAATATTACGCAGGTAAATTACATGTAATTACATATGGAACATCCCTAGTCTAACCTTATGTTCAAATTGAAATCTTCTGATGTGTTCTTTTACTTGATTAGAAAAAATTTCTTTTCTAAACATTACAAGTTTGAGCTTTGATTAAAAAAAAGTCTTTAAAATAAAAAAGGTTTCAATAAAATTTCTTCCTCTTTTTCAATTTTGCCATAATTTGATGCTATATCAGTAGTATGTATGACAGTGACAGTGATTAATAATAGTTAATCGACTAAATTGCTATTTAACGGCATTGAAATAATGAAAAACACTTTTAGAGTCAAGAATGAGTTCGAGATAACAGATCGACAGAAAGGCAACAGAAAGCGAGAGAACGATAAAATTTTAATTATACAAGTATTTGAAAATAGGGCTAAAAGTCATTTATAATGTCTATCAGTGTTGAAGCATTTGGTGCACCGCTTGCGGTACAGCTTCCAGTTTAAAATACTCCCAATATTTAAATGACTACTGTTTTCGGTCTCAAAAATTAACTCTTTGTTTAACTTAAACAATGAAAACCTTGAATATGTTTATAAGACAACAGTTTTTTAAATTGCAAATTATATTATGATTAGTAAATAGTATTGAACAAAAAAAATTAATTTTTAGAAATTCCTTAAAAAGTTATATCAAAATCAAACTTTTCGCGATTTAACTATTTTTATAATTTTACGCTTTTATGAAAAGAATTACATTTTTGATGGTTTAGATCGCATTTTGGCTACAATTTTAGTGAGAAATTTTTTAAAGGAGTAAATTAGAGCCGAAAACAGTGAAAACTATTAAAATGCCAATATTTAAAGATTTGAGAGAAAGAGTATGTCACTGATGAATGATGCAAAATATCATTTCAAAGCTTTAGATTTAAGAGAAAAGACCAATAAATTATAGCGCATAAAGTTTGACACAACGATCAATGCGAGTGTGTGTTAATGCAAAGTCGATATTTGCGATAATAAAATATTCTCTTAAGGGTATACTGTATATTATGTATTAGTATAGCGCTATACAAGTATTGAATAAACTTTAAATAAAGGGATGAATAATTTCTTTTAAATTAATGCATTTATAATGAATTAAAAATCTAATTTGAAGCCAAAAATATGATGAATTAAATCTCAAATTGACTCATAACTAACTAATACTAACAAAATATGCAAAAGTTGTTTATCACAATCTCAATAACTTTGATTAGCCTCACCTTATTAGTGATTTTGGTATCACTAGTTTAATACTGTATTACACATTCAATAGGAAATTATCTTAACTAAGGCTATGAGGCTTTGCCCGTTTTTGGGAGTCCAGAACTCGGATTAACTATAGATTTGTACTGAAAGCTACAGGTATTGCTTGCAATATAAGTATTATTAGAGAAGGTGAGGGATTGGTGACCATGCAAAGTGACGGTCACTTAAGGCTCAATTCTCAACTGTTTTGACATGAAAAGTAAGGCTATCATTGACTCACCGAATACAAGCACAGCTCAATTTGGCCAAAGATTCATTGTATCCACCGCTAAGACATTCGATAAACACCAGTAACGACTGTTTCAACATTAGATTAATGCCCAATAGAGTTGATTCAGATAAGTCGTGACCATTCGAATCATAATTTAACAGTTGAATATTGTCTACCACTAAATCAGCCGTTAATCCGCACAAATGACGTAATTTGGAAAGTGATGAGTGATTAGCAATAGTATTGTCGAGCGTTGAGTTGTCCTCATTAAGAGTGGCGCGAGTCCAACGTTGAAGTGATGGCAAAAGTATATGATTTGCACAATAAATAGCAAAATTTGGGCCTAAAATGAAAAAAATATGTTTACAAACGCAGGAAATATATAATTTTATGTATCAATCGATTACCGGGTATATCAATGAGTGCTTTAAACATATTGAATAGCATTTCAATTGCAGAGATTTTATGCTTCTTATGACAGCTCTCTATAGCTATTGTCAACTCATCAATGAGTAGAAACCAGACGTGAAGTATTTTGACGGGTCTGTCCAACATTTCAAGTGTCACTTCTATTTTTAATTCTACTTTTTCTGAAAGATTACTCAAATCTATTAGTTTCGGTTCAGTACATGATTGTAATCTTCGCGCAGATGAAAACATAGGACAGGCAGGCATTTGATACATAGAACGCAGCATTGATGAGAATTGATGTAAATATTTAAGTGATATTAGACATAAATCAGGTGATTCTGAGTCTGAAATCGATTCATCTGTGAGTAGAAATTTTGATCAAAAACATAATTCAAATGTTATTCAAACTAAAATCAGTGAAGAATATTGTAATTTACCGTCATTTCTGTCCTTCATAAGAGTCGGAGGACCTTTAATGAGTCTGAGGAGACATAATAAACAATCAACCGCTGCATTTGCAAAAACCTGTAGATTATCGGTGTGTAAAAAAGCTTCGAATATATCAAGAATAACACGCAACTGACGAACTCTTTCTGATTCAAGCTCTGCTGCATTTGGAGCCAACGCTGAAATTGGGGGCAAACGTATGCCGCGAAGTGCCCCAAAGAGTGACCGCCAACCCGAGCGAATCTCTTCAGTGGTTCCCTCAACAAATTCACAAATAGAGCTTATAATTAATTCTTGAACATCAGTATCGCATAATTCTAAAAGTAATAAATTTTCAAATGGCTTAAAGAGTGCTTCATTGAAATGGAAATGTGGTAATTCGTTGTGCAGCGAAAGTATCACATTAATTATGTCGTGAAGTGTTGAAATCGACTTTTTGGCCACTGAATGATCGCAATGACACGCAGTTTCAGTGAGATGTGCGGCCACTACAGACCAACATTTCATAAAATGCAATAGTGGTCGACCACTTTTGGCACATCTCAGTATAACATCACTCAATCGAAACAACAAAAGAGATTTTCCTGAATATATACTGACGTTGCTGTCCATCTGATAAGTATTAAAATTACTTTAGATTACTATATATTACGTTGAATTATATTATTTTAAACAAAATTAGTTACCATTTTGAGAAGTGAGAGTTGCTCTCGACTGCAATGACAAAGTTCAGTAAGAAAGCTAATGAGCGCTCGCAAATTTAACTTTTGTGCCGCGTCTTCGAACAATCGGTCGACTGAATGAGACAATATATCAATCACTCGTTCCAACTGCTTATCCTAGAAATTAGAAAATATAAAATCAAAACTTTTATCAGTAATTATTATATTAAATTATATACTTTTAGAATGCAATCATTGTTGTGAGCAGTGGTTTGTGCGATCAAATTATTAATAGACGTTTCAGTATTAATGTCTTCCGACTCATTAATACCGGGCATTGATGTCATATCTATTTCACTAATTGGGGTCAAATTCAGGTCAAAATCCGTCTGTTTATTAGATTTAATTAATGAAGAGAGTGATGTACGAGTACTGGTCAATAATGATGAATGTCTTGATGTGAAGTAATTATGTTCTAATTCCATGATATATTGGCAGCATTTGAACACATACTTCCAGCACGGATTACAATGACTGCCTATTTCGAGACTACTGCTCAATAATACCTAAAGATTTATTATGTTTTTGAGAAACTAATTGAAATCTACTGAAGAATCTTAACCATCAATACCTGTAAACTTAACACATGAGAGGTGTGGAGACTAAAAGACGACCGATTTTTAATTACTTCGATAACACTTTGCTTCAATAGTTTTGTTTTCTTATTGATTGAATTATCATTTCTGTTGGATTGCATTTGAATTACCGAAAGAGCTAATAATTCAAAAACAGTATCACATCTCGATTGTAAACCTAATTGTATACACAATTTGGCCGCTATTTGCAAACCATCTAAACTGGATGTTATCTGTTAAGTACAATGAAAAGAATAAGTTAATCAATCGATAATATGAGACAATCAAAAGCAAGATTACCATATCTTTCTTTGCAATCATAGATTTATTATCACTTCCAAACAGATTATTTAATGCATTAGAAGTGATTAATTCACTTGTATTACAATCAGCACGAAATACAGCTCCGAGACATCCGAGAATAGAATCCCAAAATGCAGTAAATAAACGCCTGACCAACTTGTGAGCAGCTTCTGTCTCAGGCAGTTTTTCATGTATCTGATGATTAGACACCGCTCTCTCAAGTCGCCGATAATCGGATAACTGTTGAGCTCCCGGTTGACAGCTATCAAGTCCATCAACGTCTTAGAGTAAGTATAAATGCATAAAAAAATATTAATTTATGTTAACATGAGAACAACACATGTAAAACTTAATTATGAAAAAAGTACTTAATTACCCGTTAATAGATTGATGAGAGGGACGTTTGTCTGAGATTCCCATTTATATCCAGCATTTGTAAGCAAATCATCGGCTAATACTCTTTGATAGAGCTCTGCCAACCAGTACGAAGATATATAGACTAGAATTCCACTGTTATGTATCTCATCAATAAATTCTTGCTATTATTCAATTGTTATTAAGATAAGCATAAGTAAATATATTTAGAAGAAAAGCGAGTTTATAAAGTGTTAGTATGAATACCTCTGTTAGTGGTATAGTATGACATGCATTAGTATAGAAATTGGAATGAATTAGTTTTAAATTTAACAAAAGAGCTGAATAAGTGGATAAATAGATTCCGTCCGCGTTAACAATTGTTATATAAGCTATTGATTGGTTATCGGATGCTTTGCGTGTGGATTGACTTTTCTGTTGTTCCCAAAGTTCTGAAAAAATTAAAAATTAATTTAAAAGTGAGCCGGAAATAAAGCAATCATTTAAAATATGGTCACCTTTGCAATAATTAGAAGCGAACACTTGCAATGCTTCGTCAGCTTCTATTGAACTTCTGAATGTCAAAAGCGTGGGAAGAAATCTTTTTAAAGCTTTGATAAAAAGTCTCGCGTTATCTCTTTCCTGATGTACTCTTTCAGTGCTGTTCTGACAAACTTCTTGTATCCACTGTTGATCGTCTTTTTTTCTTGAGATATCTGTCAAATCACTTTTGGCTAACTCTTCATCGACACAGTCTTCAAACTCAGGTCCTTCTGTATTACTCGTTGGAGTGTTAGTAACAGATCTTTGGTATTCATCAACTTCTTCATAGTTAGTCGAAAGGCTTTCCATTTTAACGAATTGGTCTTTACTTTTTTCAGTGCTTTCATTTATAGTATCATTTTGTGTGTTATTTTCATCTTTATTATTACAATCATTGGAATCTCTGTTATCTATATCTTGTTTGACAATTTCATCGTCATTATTGCCGTCTTGACTATCAGTATTACTATCAGTAGATCTTGATTTCAATATTTCACTTAATTTTGATTTAAAAGATTCAAATTTAAAATCTTTAAGATTTTTATTGAGGTCATCACTTTGTATGGGTTTGCCTTCAACTACTTCTTCACAATTATCAGTAATATGATCGCCGGCTTCATAGCCTCTGATTCGTTCCCTCAACACATCAAAAGCTACTTTTTTATTATCACTGCAATCAACGGATTGTAAATCAAATTTATTGTTTCGAACGTCAAAGCCTTCAAATTCTGCGTCTTCTAAATTAGGGTAAAGTTTATTAATATGTTGAGCGATGTCTTGTTCGAGACCATTAGAGTTACAAATAGATTGTAATGTATGCAAAAATATGACAATACATGATATACTCAAAGATGCAATTGTTATATCTGTTGATAGACTACATTCTTCGAGAGAATCTAAAACTCTAATCAAATTGATTGAAAAAATGATAATTTGTTTAAACAAAAGTCAAAACAGAACAAAACTATAGTTAACATACATATGCAATAAATCTAAATCCTTAGACCGTGAGATCTTTCCAAAACGTTCAAATGGTTCACTACTGGCTATTACTATCAATGCTGTATTCTTTAAAAACTATGATAAGAACAAATTTATAAAAAACTTAAATAACGAATAAAGATCTTAATTAACAAACCTCTTGCATATACTTAAGTGCATCAGTTCGTTGAGAGACTGGGGGATAGAGTAATATTCGATGAAATAATGATTCTAAGACTGGTCTCAATGAACTAATTCTACCAAAAAGTCTCAGTAATTCAGATGCAATTCTGAAAGTATAATAAATTTTAAAGAAAACTTTGAGCAATGATTGAAGGCTCAAAAATTGATAGATTATTATAAAAACTCTGATTACTTATAGATATGTCTCTTATATGAGTTCGTATTATCCAATTTGGACAATGATTCAGAACCGCGACCCATTTGCTTAGTATCTGATTGTTGTTGTGCTGAAGTTTCTTGACTTTTCAGTGATAATTGACTCATATTGGCAGAGCTTAAAAGCTTAATCAGCAGTGGTATTAAAATTTTCCTAAAATTATAACGGAATTTGTGTAACGGAGTGAAAATATTTATTAGAATAATAAAATTTGAATAATAAAGTCAAAGCCTGTCTGACAATGACTATAATTGGATTGAAGTTAAGATGCAGAACAACCTCATGAATGACATAGAATTAAAAATTTTATTTAAAATTAAGATTAACTTCGAATGAAAGGAATAGAGCGAAAATTGTATTAGATTCAAATTTATTCGATATACAGCGTGTAAATGAATGAGGTATCCCATTTTAAAAGTTTATTTCTCAAAAACTAATAAATATTTTTATGTGAAATTTTTTTCAAATAAAAAGAAATAATGGCACATTTATTGCATGTCATTCGATTTTTAATTCAATAAACATTGGCTGCGCTACAGTTGAATTTGTTAATATGGGCTTCTCTACGTGCACTAAAGCACTATCTATGTGCGATAGCAAAAAAATATCCAAATTACGTTAGGTTGTGGTGCAAATGATGCGAATGTTAGACAATCTCAGGGGAGTGTTTTTACAAATTTTGGAGGTTTTTTGATTTTACCCTTAGATAGCGCTTTAGTGCACCTATAGAAGCCCATATTAACAAATTCAACTGTAGCGACGCCAATGTTTATTCAATTAAAAATCGAATGACATGGAATAAATCTCCCATTATTTCTCTTTATTTGAGAAAAAATTTCATATAAAAATATTCATTAGTTTTTGAGAAATAAACTGTAAAAATAAGATTCTTGTGTTTCTGTAACTAAGGGCCAAAAATGTTCAACAAGTAAAAAAATATAGTTTTCAAGTAAAAGATTAGTTAAATGAGTAAAACTTTTCTATAAATACATTTTATTTTACATCAATTTGTTCTGAATTATTAAATAACTTTTTCATCACATATTCATTTAGGAAAAAATATATTTTATAGCTTTTAGTTCTGGTTTTTAATCTTATGATTATTTATGACATAAATAATAAAAGATTTGCTTAAACTGTAAGAAAAAATTTAGTTTCACTTAACTATATATTAATTAATAAATAATTAATGTAAAAAATGAATTCAATTAAAATAAGTTATTTTCGCCGATTTTCATAAATTAATTAAGAAATAAGTCAAAAATTAATTAAATTAATAATATTCAGGTGAAGAGCAATTAAAATTGAGCATTGAATACATAACTTATGATTTATGAGATAATAAATAATTGAGATCTTATTTGTTTGTATTATTTGGTGTGAAAAACACTTTAAAAACATTAGTGAACGGACTTTCGATCAAAATATATAAAATATATGCCATCATTACGTCTATCATAATGTCAATGATTATAAAATTCCACTATAAATGAGAAAATTAAAAATTTTAATACTTGTATAAAAAGCTATTTTTTATTAAAACAAATAAAAATTTATTTACCAGCACAGCATCGGTCACTACATATGTTTCCTTTACAGAGAATACTCGATGAAAAATAGTGAGATAATGAAGAAGATATATACCAAATGATAGACGAGATATAGGTTGGAATCCATTCCACGACAATATTTTATTTAAATAACCTTTAAGTAGATTAAGAAACAAATATTGTACAGTAATGTCAAAAAGTGTAAAATTTAATATTCAATAAACGTATTGATAATAATGTGCAACGATTTATATTGAGTCAAGTCATCAGATCTACGAATGGTTTTTCGTAATTCAAAAATTTATATTCTATCAAAATCAGTCGAAACCAAGTTATTGGGCTAGAACAGACATTTAAGTATAGGTCTCTAGGAATTTAAGAAATTGTCAACTCATTGTTTTTTCCTGTGCTTCCTCTATTTTTAAAATTACATTAATTTATTTTAAGAATTTCGAAAATCACTGAAAAAAATATTCAGAAAACTTCACATTTTAGTAAAAATTACAGAAACTAATGCATTCGTCACCCCTATTATTTTTAAACTCCTGTTTTAATTTGAGAAATTTATATCAACCATACAGTAATAAATTGAACGGTTGCGACCGTTTCACTATAAATGTGTTAAACTATACTTTCTATGTGTATAAACATTTCTAACTTAACGCTCAAAACCACAGCCATAACTATGGGTGGGAGAGGGGGCTATACCTCCCATTTTTCGAACATTTATGTGAAGTTCTGTAGCAGTTTCAAAAAATCGTCATATCTATAAATTTTAACTTTTTTCTATGCATAGCCCCCCCAAACTGAAAATCCTTGTTACGGTACTGTTTAGAACTTTCAATTCACGTATATTTTTAAAAATCACTTTACCTCCACTTCCTGTACAGCACGCGTAATAAATCCAACCAAAGCTCACACTAAACAATAGTTTTCCGATCGAATGCCAGAGAAGAGCGCTTACAACCCGTTCTTCTTTTCCCGGTTTATAGAAAGTGTCGTTCCAGTAATAGATGGCTATTATGTTGATTGGGGTCAGAATCCAAAAAGTTTTCTCTTGAAATGAACTGAATCTCACTTTTTTGATCATAAGAAACCCAAACGCAATGCCAACAAAAAAGCCAATCACATGATTATTAGGCGTTGTGTGAAACCAACTGAATGAAGAACTTGTGTCACTATTTAAGAGTTTGGTTCCGTGTACTAGAATTGGAAGATAGGAATTGATCCCAAATAGTATTTGTGGCGAAATGCTTATGAATATCGCTGATAGTAATGCGCCCACTATTGCGAAAATACCGATCTTTGGTTTCTTATAAAATATAATTATAAAAATGGGTGCAATCGCTAGAAATTGCAGTAAAGTTGATAAAAACCATAGCGGAGTATTGCACTGAAAAGTTTAAAAAAATTATTTAAATTAGAATAATAGTAAACTTTAGTTTACAAATGTTGTTATGATTTGTGTTCAAATGTGTTTATTATAATATCCAATGGAATAATATGCAGTGCATTAATAACTAGTTATAGGCAGCAGAGCATAGAACCTGAGTCCCAGTCACATTTATAATGGTATTGGGAATGGGATGGGATGGGACTGAAATTCATATTTTAAATTGGATGGGAATGGGACTGAAAATGTTGTGAATTTTATGCTCTAATAGACAGGTCATAGGCTTTTAAAGGGAATTATATGTATAGTAGTTTACTATAGAGGTTGAAATAATCTTTAGCTCAATAATGAAATAATTGCATTCATTTTCATTAAACAGCGAGAGAATAATGAAAATTAGATATAACTTAACATTTCTGATAAAAAGTCAGTTTATGTTTTGCAACAATATTATTACAATACTGTACTGGTACATAAATATTAGATTAAAACTTTTATGGATCATAAAAAGGGTTTTCTGGGTTTTCTCAGATTCAAAAGTTTTTTAAAACTATTATAAAATGAAAATTAAAAAAATATTTAACTCACCGTTTGGTTAAAATCCGTGAATTGAAAATCATTGTAATTGTTAATAAATAATAAGATTTTCAATAAATTCTTAGGACTCTTACAACCATTGCTCACATATTCAATAGCATAGTCCCAAACCGGACCATCAGCAGAAAATGGGAACAAATAAAAGAAAAGTATTGAAGAAAACGCTAACACAACAAATTTGAACCACTGCTGAAAAATAAATACTAAATAATTGAAACGTCCGTTACTTTTATCCAATTTCCTCAATAATCCATAGGATAGCAAAAAACCACTGAAAAAACAAAATATTTCTTTAATATTTAGATTAAATTATTAATCATTTCTTAAATGAAATCCAAGTTTTAAAACAATTTCAAACCTCAAAGTGAATAACGAGTCGAGCATTAGTGGACTTCTTATGAAAAAATATCGACTGTCTTCGAAAACTCTCGGCATAACCCACGAGTAAACTTTTTTAAGTGTTATTAAGCCATAGAATAATCCAATTACATAAGTGTGCACTATATGGACACTGAGTATCAATAGGAGTCGTATTGTGTCCAGTGCTGCAAATCTTTGATCTGTTTTAGCGAATAATGAACGGGTGTTTTTGATGAGTGAGAACGAGAGGAATATTTGGTCACATTTTGTTAATTTTGATTTCGGTATTTCGAGATCGTAATAGTTTTTGTAAAATTCAAGGCCAGTACTCATGATTACGAGTATTATAAGAATAGATATTATTGTACTGTAAATAAATGCATAGAAAAAATCTGTTTTAAATTTTAAATTATATGTTTAGGGCTTTAAAAGTATTTGACTTTACATTGCAGTCATTTGAAAGTTATCCAGTTTTATGGGTTCGTCTTTCATATGACAGTTGGGGTCGATTTCAATTGGCAGCTGAATTATAGGTTGAAATACTAAAAATTGTAGTTAAAAGAATTTTAAAAATAAATAAAGAAAAACTTTTATTTAATTTTTTCTGTGTATTATTGATTTTTAATCTTAAAAGTCTATAAAAAATAAGTTTTATATGTATTTGAAATTAAAAATTTTAAATCAATTGAAACTTACTTTTATTGATCATATTTTGCACTTCATATGGTTGACAAAGAGATGGTATGCAAACCCCAAACCGATAAACACTGCCATTAATTAGATTTAGTGTTTCGATAAGACTCTTAATAGTCATTTGATGTAAAAACGAATTATCGCCTAATTTTGATCCAAAATTTAGCTCTTGATTAACAGGTTCTCCTTCTCTATAAGAGTCTTTTGGAGGAAAGGGTAGAATAACTCTCGATAAGCAATACTGTCCTTTTATAACTGGGGCTCTTCTGTCTCTGCCCTTAACAGGACTTTCAATACTAAGACATTCCTCGTATTCACCGAAGTCTGAAAGTACTCCTTCAAGAAATCCGTGAGGTATTAAACTTCCCATTGAATCGAGAACTGGTATTTACATTAAATAAAACAAAATATTTATAATTTTTTTAAAAGCATTTTATGTGGTTTTTAGTATAGATCAGTGCTATTACTGATAATAGGTTTAGAGAATAACTATTTGTAAATTGCAATAAAAAATACATATAAAATATGCGGGAATTTGTGCTGAATATTAAAATTTTATTTAATTGAATGTCATTTTCCTCAATGAACTTATGACATAAATAACAGTTATCTTAAAATTAATACATTTTAATAACTTATAAATTAATTAAATATTTTTATTATAGTGACTCTTATTAAAAATAGAAGTTATCTATACTTGACTTTAAAAAATTAAATAATCGGCAAAAAAATAACATAATTTGAAAGACTATTATACAAATTCTTAATCACGTTTAAAAAATTAATTTTATTCATAGAAAAGTTATTTAAAGATAAAAACTATAAAAATTCATTAGAAAACTGATTTCTAAAAATAATAAACTTGATATTAAAAATTGAACTTACACTTTATGGCCCATAAATCTGAATTACTAATCGCCTGATTAATCCTGAGAAAAGCTGAGAAGCATTCAGGCGATAATCCGGTATCGATTTCGGTTAAAAATTCAATTAATTTAGATTTTTCTCTGCTGTCGATTCCAATCAAAGGCTCAAAAATTTTTGGCATATTTTTTATTAATGCAAAAGTTTCATTAATATGTTTAACATGTTTACTAACAGTTTTATTTTTGCCTTCACTATGAATAAGTCTAACCCTATCTATAAAAGTTAGTTTTTCAGGTTCACTATCTATTTCTTCTTCATCATTGATATCAAGATCATTATCATCATCGGTAGTGTTATTACTTCTAACAGTTCTGGTCTTATTATTATTACTTTCAATTACATGTTTATAATTAGCATCACTTTTATTTTCCTTACACTTAACAAAAGAACAACTTAACAGAAATGTCAATAAATAAACAATAAGTAACTTTTGACCCATTTTTAAACAATAAAATATGAATCAAAGGAGTTAAACAAGTATTTGAACTGAAGCAAGATTTTGTGCATATAAATAGAAATAGTAATACAAGTAAAATGTTTTTCAAGTATTTGAATATAATTTTGATTCTAGTTTTTCTATACATAACTTAATAGTGAGACAAAAAATTTCCTTTAGTGGTTTAAACCCATCGCAAGTTTGTAAGAATTGAAAACAACTTCATTTGTGTGTTACACGATTTTTAGTAATAAATGTTAAATTACATTTCTATTTACTCATTATTAATTGGGTGTTACTTAAAAAATAGTGTTATGCACCCTGAATATTAATTTAATTTTTATTACGTAGATATTACGTATATTTTTAATAACATAAATATTGTCGAGTAATTATGGTTATAAATAGCAGATTAGGATTTTTCTGTTCATTTTCATAAAGTGTCTCATAGGTTAGTGAAACTTGATTTGTGCGGATTTATGTTAGTTGAAGGTTATTGGGTAATGAAAGAAAAGTACATTTACTTTTCTGAAAATTTTTAAAATGTGTTAATAAGCAGTGTATGAACAGAGAGGAACACATCTTTGATTTCTAGCTAAATAAAAGTAATTAATTCCTATTTTTGAATGTAATTTCCGTTTCGAGAAATGTTTACAACGGATTTTTCCTCATTTCATTCATTCTTGATTTGTTTAATTTTTTGCTTATTGACAAAGGATAGTTTCGCCCACCCATAAGAAATTTCGTAAATTGTCAATTCTTTTGAAATTTTTTTACTGAAAAGTTGATTAAAAATAAACATAAGTTTCATTCATGAGAATGCTGAGAGACCACGGGATGGGCCT
>JAQGAM010000408.1:0-13213 GCA_034697665.1 Nanhermannia comitalis
GTCACATGTGACAATACACAGGTGTGACTTTAATATAATGTTAATTCATATACCCCAAGTTGGGGATACCAGTTTACTTTATATAAGTTGTGACTTTATACGAGGTGACTTTATAGAGGTCTGACTGTATACAGGAAAGGCCTTCTCCTGTATACTGTATTTTAAGCTCAATTCCTGTATTATACAGGCCATTCCTGTGTAGCTGGTCACCCTACCAGTACCTGTACTTATTTATAAAATTATTATGAAATAACCACTTAATCAATAGAAATATATCTTATTACTTATTTATTACTTATTTATATTATTTTTATTATTAATATTTTTATTATACTCATCAAAAAATCAATATATTTCTTATTATAGAAATTATTATTTTTTAAAATGTTAAAGCAACACTTATAAAATTGATTTATACTGTATGTATTTGATGTGTTTTTTAGTAAAGTGACATTCAATTTCATTTTAAAGTGACATTTTATGAAAATAAATGTCAAACTCAATAAATAGTTATTTGATATAAAAATTACTTTTATCGAAGTTAAAAAGAATTAGTTATATAAAAGTTAATTTGGTTAAACAGCATAATAGTCCAAAAGTGAATAAATAATTACAGATATTTCAAAATTAACTTGAATTTATATTATTTCATATAATTAAAAACCTTGTTAGCCTTTAATTATCTAATTTCGTAAAATAATTAAGTTTAAATATTTTTTGCAGTTGTTCTGATAACTCTTGTTTTGAGTGAGGGATATGTCTAACTCTATAATACAGTAGTAAAAAATAGCCAAAATTGCAAATAATTTTTTATAATTTTAAAAGATTTAATCACATTTTTCAACAAAAATAAGATAATTTCATAACAAATAAACAATAATTTGTTTAAAAAATATGTACTTTGGTTTTTTTACTATTATAGAGTTAGAAATATCCCTCAAAACAAGGGTTATCAGCAGGGTTTCCCATAAGGTTGATTTGGCGACAAGTATATTTCTGAACATTTTTTGTTACAAAATAGACAAAATAGCAAATAAATTATTTTAATAATTTTAACGCATTTTAATGACTTTTTCAATAAAAACAAGTTAATTTAATGACAACTAAACACTAATTTTTTTAAAAAAATTATTATAAGTTTGGCTTGAGTTCAATTTAACAAAAGTGTCCGGATTTTAATGAAACTCAATATTTATATTTATTTTAGGTCGATAAGACCGAATATGAAAGAATTTTTTTTATCGGAAAGAAATTTTTCGAGATATTCGACTTTAAATGTCGAAATTTTCCATAGACTTCGTTCTTAATAAATATTGCAATATTTTTAAAAATATTTTTTATTGTAGTAAATTTTTCTATAAGTTAACTAAATGCCACGTAATGATAAACCGTAACGTAATATTACTTAGGTTACGGTTTATTATTTTCTTGGAGGCCGGTAGCCGCTAAGGGGGAAGCTAGAATTCTTGCTAAAAATTATTTTACACTTATTATTAAAGATGAACATAGGCTGGCCTGGACCCTAGGGTAGCTCAGGCTAGTCTGGGCTCCAGGCTCGGCTCGAGGGTCCTTTTTGAGCCTGAGGCTTACATCCAGGCACTAAGGTATTCTAGCCTAGGCCCGCAGGCTCAATAGTATGAGCCTAGGCTCAGGCTTAGGATCGAAGCTCAGATAGCTGAGCCCGTTGAGCCTGATTAGACTGTACTCAGTATTTTACAAAAACCTGTGATAACGTGATATGTAATTTAAAAATTACATTTGATATGGATATAATTGCAATTTTGATATGCATAAAGCTAAAACATTTATGAACCATAGTAGTCTTAGTTTCTTATTATAATAATGGAAAGCATTGACTCAGTCTGAGCCTAGGCTAGGCTATCCAGGCTATCCTAGGTTCTAGGCTAGGCTCGAGAACCTTTTCGAGCCTACAAACTCAAACTCAGGCTATGAGATATTTGAGCCTAGGCTCGACAGGCTCAGGCTCAGGCTCAGGCCCGTAATTTTCGAGTTTATGTTCATCTTTACTTATTATTTAATATTACTTGTATTTTCTCTTTTTCTTATAGAAACTTATTGTAAAAATTTTTATTATAGAATTTCTATGGGAAATTTCGATATTAAAGTCGAATATCTCGAAAACATTCTTCCCGACAAAAAATTCTTTCATATTCGGTCTTATCGGCCTAAAATACATATAAATACTGAGTTTCATCAAAATCGGGCTATTGTTGTTAAAGTGAACTTAAGTCAAACTTATAATAATTTTTAAAAAATTAGTGTTTAGTTGTCATTAAATTAACTTATTTTTATTGAAAAAGTCATTAAAATGTGTTAAAATTATTAAAATAATTTATTTGCTATTTTGTCTATTTTGTAACAAAAAATGTTCAGAAATATACCTGTCGCCAAATCAACCTTATGGGAAACCCTGCTTAAAAGTCTATTATTTTCTTTTCTACCGAATAACTTTTACCTAAGCTGATTTTTAAAAAATTCAATTTTTTAAATTTCTCAAAATCTCAAAAATAATTTGTTTTAGCAAATGTTGGACTAGATATGGTGGTGTTGCTTTTGGCTGGTGTTATGCCACTCCAGGTCATGGCCGAAGAGCAAAAACTTGTAAAAATATATAGCGATTGCAGTAATGCAAAAAATTGTATCAATTATTTTATTTGTAAAAGTTATAGTTCTCTACCGAAAGGTATTGAGTAATCACTTGCTTTCGATCTTCTAATGATTTGAATCAGTCATTTATTCATTAAAGCAAAAAGTATTAAACCATTGCTTAAGTTTATTTGCAGTAATTTTGATTTATTAACGAATTGTTATTTGAAAATTTCTGTATTCTTACTATTAAAAGTACCCGAAATGTGCCTGAATGTAAATAATTATATCCCATAAAATTACATTAGTCTTTTATTGTAATTATAAATACGTTAATATTGGTTAATATGTGTTTATTATAAAAGTATGCAATTTTCTTAAATAAATCTTTATTTTATAATAAACTATTTGCAAACCGGACTTTAATTAAATTAAAGTGAAAACAATTAACTCAAAATCTTTTTTAGCAGTAATTTTTCTCACGGATAAACCCATAAGTAGATAAATAAGACTAATATTACTATTAATATTAGATAATGAAAACTGATTATAATTTAACTGTTAGAGTGGAAAAAGGACTTTTAAATTATATAAGTTATAAAATAATATTATTTAAAATAGTTTATATAGCATTTGTATTTTTGAATGATTCTGTACTTTAATTCTGTAAACTAATCGGCTATTGAGTGAAAAAAAAGTGAATAAGTTTAGCGGCCATAATATGGAAAGTTCACATTTTTAAATGCAAACAAAAACAATATAAAAGATTATTTCATTATTTTGAATAAACAAACAAATTTTGAAAAAAGTCCTTATTCAACATAACGACTCAAAATTTTAACTACAAATCTGAAGGTTTTGTTTTTGCCTTTATATAAACTAAAAGTAACGGTATATAAAAAATAAATGTGAGATATTTATTGAAGTTTGTATTAAAGTGACTGTGAAAATGGTTAGATTAAGGCTGTATTTGTTATCTATTTGGTTTGCTATTATAGCTGTTGAATGTGAAGATAGAAATTATGTTTGGAATGTGTATAGTAAGGCCGGAGAAGAGAAAGCACTGCTCGATATAAAAACCTTTAGGGAGAACTATAAAAAATCAGTGTTTGATAGTTTAGAAAAATTACCGCAAACAGTAAAGAGTATTTTGATTGAAAAGGCGAATAAAAGCAATAAAAAAGAATGGGTTTCAAAATTGGTAATAATTTTTATGCTTATTTGTAAAAATAATTTTTCTGAAGCATTAGATTTTGAGTAATTTTTTTGTTACTCGCAAAGGCCTCGCAATATCTTGAATATGTAACAACTGGTAATCGTATAAATTTTGAGACAACTGACACTCATAGAAGAGTACAATTAGTAAATCTTGTAATTGGAGAGCTATTGACCAGAAATGGGACTTATATGCCACAAATATGTAATGGTTTGTGGCTTATTATGGAAGAGAGCACTTGGGAAACACCCGGACATCTATTCAACCAAAAAGCAGGTCAAAGGATAACTAAATCAAAATATTCATTAAATATGAAACTTATTAATGAAGCCCAATGTTGAGCAATAAACTAATTTAAAACACAAATATTTAGGTTCCGGCCTTCCAGACCCAGACGAGAACATAATAGATCTTCGTGTGGGAGAAATGGCATCAACTGTTGCAATAACTAAATTACTATTAAGCGAATCATTAGATAAAGTGAACAAAATGTTTATCAAACGTATCGATTATGAACTTCACAGACGTATTGTTTACCCATATCTTAATAATAACGACTTTTGGTGGATGGGATTCAGCGGCAAAAGGGTTAACAATCATAACAGTTGGGACAACTCTAACGTCTTAAGAACAGCCTTATTAGGAATCGATGACGACGTGTCTCGCAATGCAGTCGTCAATAGAAGTGTTAAAAGTATTGATTATTTTATTAATCAATACCCTGAAGACGGCGGCTGTGATGAGGGACCGACTTATTGGGGTTGGGCTGGGGGTCGACTCATAGACTATTTAGAACTGTTGAGTTCGGCATCAAATGGACGCATGAGTTGGGCCGACAATGAGCTGATTAAGAGAATTGGTTCTTATATTTATAAAGTACATATCGATCAGAACAAGTTTGTAAACTTTGCTGACGCTCACGCGCTTATGACTCCCGAGGCGTCGAGTATTTACAAATATGGAAAGCTTTTTAATGACACCACAATGAAAGGGTTCGCCTCTTATGTTAGTAAAATGGAAAACTACACCTCTATTAATACGGCTTCAGATTTTTTGGGCAGTTTATCAATATTTGTGTCGCAATTATTGACTTATTCTGAGATACAAACAGTTGAACCAAAAGCGCCACTTCTTAAACAGTCATATTTTCCTGATTTACAAGTAGCCATCGCTCGGTCTAAAGAAGGTATTAATCAATTGTGAGAATTTATGTTTTGTTAAATGGGTTTCTTGATTGAAATTATATTTTTTTTATCAAATTTATCTCAAATGCACCATAAAATGTCGAAAAATAGATAATTTTATTTTTCAAACGGGTGTTTATTTCACCGCAATTAACATTCACTAAACACTAAATGTAATTATTTTCTATATATTTAGGGTCAAGCAGTGGACTATTTTTAGCGGCCAAAGCGGGCACTAATCACGAGAGCCATAACCACAACGATGTCGGAAACTTTATTATTTACGTAAACGGAAATCCAGCGGTAATTGATGTCGGGGTCGGAACGTATACTAACGTAACATTCAGTACAGAAAGGTATAGTTTATGGTCAATGCAAAGTCAATGGCATAACTGTCCCACTATTAATGGCATTCAACAAAAAGACGGCACAAAATATTTTGCTTCAAATATCAGCCACTCATCGACTGAGGACAGCATTACATTCAGTGCAGACATTGCCGGCGCTTATCCTAAAGAAGCCGAAGTCAAGAGTTGGATCAGAAAAATAGAATTCGATGGAAAAGCAAATACTGTTAAAGTCAGTGATAAGTATGAGCTCAAGAAATGGGTCCAACCATTAAAAGTGCATTTTATAAGTAATTTAAAGACTGAAAAAACTGAGACTGAAGTTAAACTCAGCGGAAAAGATAGCCTTTTGATGGGATTTGACTCTAAACTATTTAATGTTGTGTTTGATAATAAAACCATAGATAAAGACGACTCTTTGTTAAGAAAAGTTTGGGGCGAATCAGTCAATAGGATTACATTAGAAGAGAAAGAAGTAGAAAACCATTCATTAAATGGAGAATTTATTACCACTTTTAAAATTGCTTAATAATTGTATTAATAATTTTCTGTACAATTAGCTGTTTTTTATTTTATTGCTAATAATAAACAAACACTTGATTTTAATGCTGTTTTT
Source organism: Nanhermannia comitalis (assembly GCA_034697665.1). Lineage (NCBI taxonomy): Eukaryota > Metazoa > Arthropoda > Arachnida > Sarcoptiformes > Nanhermanniidae > Nanhermannia > Nanhermannia comitalis. Next base: position 5,971 of record JAQGAM010000408.1, read on the forward strand.
CAAAAAGAAAAAATAATTCGTAAAAATTATACACAAGTCAGAAATATACCCTATTTTTAAAGGCACTTAACTTCTAAATAACACACTGTCGTTACATAGCCTTTATTTCACATTGAATTATAAGGTTTTCCTATTTTTAATACCTATTATATATTCCTTAATAAAGTAATGAAATCTCATATTTATCACTATTACTAAATACAGTATTTCATTAACAGAAAAATATTTTAATAATCATTACTAAACATTTGTTTTAAATATTATAATGAATTAGAAATGAATCTTAAAGTTTGATTAAATTGTATTCAAACTTGTGTTACAATTATTTCAGACTATAGTATAGTATTGAGAATCAATAGTTTAAACATTAAAGAAAAGTTTTATAACATTAGAGAAATTAAATCTAATCTATAACTTATGGTAAGTATAAGAAGAGTTAACTATACTTTTCTTCGAAATGTTTGCATTTTTTATCAAATTTTGATTACCAATAGATTCAAATATTCTGTCAGACAATTGATGGTTATCTTTAATAAATTCCAACCAATCATCTATTGATACCTTTCGTATACCATTCATGTTAATAGAGATATATTCAATGGCTCTAAACTGCAACTTCTTAGCGTTATATTTATCGGCAGTTATTAGGGTTTGGATTGAATTCTCATTTGTTATCTTAGAATAAAAGAAATCCTCACAAATGGACTTCAAATCCACGACATTATACATATCGGAAATATTTAATAACTTTTCTGCCATTGACTCGATTTTATCCAATTTTCCCAAATACACAAAATTGAGGAACTCTTGAAACACTTCGCTCTCAATGTCTTCAATGGTAACTTCATTTTCATTCTTCTCTTTCATATCATTAGTAAACATCGCTTCAAATACTGAAGAACGTGAAGAGAGTACCACTTTATGGACAAAAAATTCTTTTCCGCCGACAATAAACTTAAAATCACTCAAAGCTTTATTTTTCATAACTTTCTCAAAATTAAATTTCTTATAATTCTTTGGATTTATTTCATTAATGACTTCAATTTCCAAACAAAGTGTGAGCTTATTATTAGGCAATAACTCATACTTATTGTTGAAGAGGTCATCTATTTTGATGAACTGTGCGTAACCCCAACCTCTGTCCCGAGGTTTGAAGTCATAAACAATACTTATGACTTTGTGTTTCTCTTCATTTTTAAAATTTCTGATATAACTGTTGTATTTCGCTCTAACTATCGATTCTAGACTTTTAGATAAATATAAGTAAACACTTAAATATTTGATTTCATTGTCTGTATGGTTCGGATCCACTCCTATATACCATTCGTTATTTGTGCCGATTATGAACTTTTCGCTTATAATTTTTTCGTTGAGTTCAAGGAAGTTATTAATAATGAAATTAATTTTTGATTTTGTGTTCGTTTCTTGAAATTCAATTGAAGACACAATTTCTGTCTTCAATTGAGTATCACTTAAATTGTCTGACATTTTTGAAATTACTTTAATAAATGACTAAATTATGACTTTAGTTATGAAGACTATCATTGGAATGAAATAAGAAGTTTAGTAAAGTCTTTATCATGTATTTAAAGGAATTTAACGACACCTGCAATAGAGCTTTGAATAAATCTGAAATACAATAAGATTAGAGTTTCCTGAAAGAGATTAAAGTTCTTTAACCCGTTTTAACTCTGATTCCCTACAGATTTTCGACATTTAACTCTTTAATTACTGCACTGCTTGTGAGTTAAAAGTTTTTCAGTACAAGTATTAAAATAAAATTTCTCTCTATTTCATTGCAATAATTAGCAGATGTGCGAAAATAATTTAGACTTTAAAATAGTTTGTGAAAAGTTATGAAATTAGACACGAATTGTAAATTAAAATTTTAAGCTACAAAAAAAAGTTTACCCTGATTTCGGGTAGATAAGCCGCACCCGCGCATAAGACGCACCATAGAGAATAACCTAATTTCATTAAAAAAGCTCTTATTTTTATTTCAATATAAAAACTATTGATTATTGGAAACCTCTTCACTGTATAACTCAATTACTAGTTTATGTCAATGAAAGCCTTACTTAATATTATTGAAAACTTATGAATCAATTAATAGAAAAAAGTAAAATCATATTTATTTAAAGAAACAATTTATTTGCGTTGATTTGAATCTAAAACTTAACCACTGATTAATGGTTACAAAAAGTCATTCATTAATGAATAGTAAATTAGTTATGAATTATCATAAGTTTTATAAATTAAGTAAAGAAAGCATTCAATTAAATCTAAAAATTGTGGTCTAATTATCAGTTTGAAAGTGGTTTCAAAATAAATCGCTCGAAGATATAGTTTAAGTACAAAATTCTGCTTAAAATTTATGAATCGGTCCAAACTCTTAACATGTATTTCAAAAATACATTTAACTTTTTATTTGTTAAATAGTTTATTACAGTCCTATTGGAGATTTATTTATCAAAACATAAATAGAAAATTAATTAATTAGAGATAAATGAACTTTAAAATGTCTTACAAATTATTAGAAATAAAAGAATTTTTTTAATCATGAAAATTATGAGTGAAATCGGTTTAAAGAAAAATGAATACCAATCGAGACTTTAATCGTCGTTTACATAGAATATTAAATATAAGTTTACAACAGGTTTACAATTATTCATTACCAGGGTTAGGTTTTTTGCCTATTTGACTGTGTCCCTAGGCAAATGCCTATTTTATATATATTTTTGTATGCCTGCCTATTTCTTAAAAGTTTCTAATTAATGCCTATTTTTTAATTTATTTAATTTCTCCGATTTTCTAACTCATGATTTTCTCTGAAATTTTAAGCTTTTGTAAAGTGTTTTTATTTATTTTATTAAAGTTTTATTGAAATGAGCTATGAATTGAGTAGAAACAAGTTTTCATATCATTATTCTTTAGAATTAACTCTTTATAAAAGGCATTTGAGTGAGATTAAGATAAATCCTCGGTCACATATTTCTGAAGATTAATAATTTGAACACTTTATGTTAGATTTTTCTAGTTTTAGAAGTAATTTAGGTCTCATTTAGAAGAATTGACATGTTTTAGATTTGCACCGATTAATTCATGTGATTTGGAGGATCATTCAGAAGATCCAAATCAGTGATTAATCAGACAGAAAATTTTACTATTGAATCAATAAAAATTGACTTAATTGCCAGTTATGACTCCCGACTAAAATATTTGTTTGAATCAAATTTTTGCCTATTTTAGTGGTTTTGAATGCTTATAAAACCCAACTCTGATGATAAGTTTTTCACTTTGCTGTTATTTTTTATACCTTCAGCCACTTATCTCAAGTTTTAAAGCGTAAAGTTTGAAACCAAAATTGAAAATAAATTTTCTGGTTAACCCGATAAAAACCGAATTTAGTCAAATTTATTAGACCTGATTAAACCAAACTGAAACTGGCTTCAAAATTAAACCCGAAAAGTAAAGGGTCTATTTCAAAGTTAATAAAAGTTCCAACTATTAGACTATAGTTTTTACAACTTTTTTCTAATAACTGATGTAAAACTTGGAAAATAAATTAACCTGAAGTTAACTTTCATTCATATATAGAGTGATTATGACAGCGATATCGAAATGATAATTAAATAGAAGCTTTAAAAGTTTTGTTCTAAATTAGTACTGTATTTTACATATATTGCAATTTTTACGAAAATTACATGTAAATTACGTGTAAATTACATGTAAATTACATGCGAAAATATAATTATGACAATAAACCAAAGCAGTTGTAAAGCACTCGAAACACTAGTGTCTGGCGTTTTGAAAAATGTTAAAATTCAAGTTGTGATTAAAAAATAAAAAGCTTTAAATATGTTTTTGTTTAAAATTGGTTACCGAATAATTACCGAATTTGGAATATTTATCTTACCGTTTACCAACAGAATCGAGGGGTTTTTATCACCGAAAAATCCTAAGCTTATTGTATTGATGGCACGTTTGAGATGGTTTTGAAATATTAGGATTACAAATATTGAATAGTTGTGTTTGAGCTGATTTTAATGAGAAAAATTAGAACAATATATTGACACTAACTTTTGTTATGTGAGAAATGATTTATTGTGTGCGTCTGTAAAGACTTGCTTAAAAAACACCTTAAACAAAGTTGAAGTGATTTATACTGTATTTAATTAATGAAAAGCTGCGACCATTCGAAGTATAATACATGGTTCTAATAGTTAATTAATAAATAATTTGGCATAAATTTAGATAAAAACATGCCCACTATTATAATATATATTTATATATAGACGAGTTGAAGGCCCCAAATATACGGAGATTACCACAAAGTGTATAACTAATTATTTTCCATTAATGTATTAATACATGTACAGTAAGTTTTGATAACTTCTAAATTAAAAGTTATGTCCCAATTATTTTGTAGACTGTTTTCAAATAGATTAACATTCAATTGATGTCTAATTGGTTAAAATTCAGTATTTAATGAGTTAATTAAGTAACCAATAAATTGAATGAGTTAATGAAAATTTATTGATTTTTAATTTACTTCAGTTTTGATTTTAATCAAACTTCTAATATGCAGACAATTTCGAAGAATCTTTGAATCATCTTTTGGTTGAATTTTGATGAACTGATTGATATATTAATGATGTGGTTTATAAGCGATGTTTTGTGTGGGAAGAATCAGATTTTGTGGTGAGACGGCATAGTCGCCAATCATTAAACTGTTATTAACTGGAAAATTGGCTGAATTAAGGACTGATACCTGTGGAGTATTTGTAAACAGTGACGGAGATATACCGCCACCGATAGAACTTGTGGGCACTGCAGCTGCCACTGGAGTGATGCGAGTGTGAGGACTGGTACGACTTGTGGCGTTAGGACTTGGAAGAGATCCTAAATTAATCATTTGTGACGAATGTATGCCTAGAGTGAGGTTTGCGTTTTGCTGTTGTTGGTTATGGTGTTGGTGTTGGTGTTGGTGTTGGTGTTGGTGTTGGTGTAGCTATTGGTCTGCAGCTGCATGTTATTGATCTCTATTACAGGATTCACTTGAGGCGCATTACCATTCATTACGACCACACCATTCATCACATTACTGGTCGCTTGTGATGAGTCAAGTGTTTGCCAATACTGTTCACTGGGAGACGTGTCGTTACATCCCGGAGGAGGTTGTGGTGGTTGACCTGTGTATCGAAAGTATGGATTCTTCAAATCAAGAGAATTCGAGGCTCGAGTGCCCACTCCTTCCACATAAAGCTGAATATCAACGTTATAGCTCTGTCTTTTATTAGATGACAACACCACCCGACCCAACAGTGTTTGTCCTCTTTGAACAAACAAAGGCGTATCGATCAGACACCGAACCTTTCAAATAAAGTTTAGTTGAGTTAATCATTTAATCATTAAACCATTTTATTGAATATTTAAACATTTGAATCAATACCTGATACCAATGCGTTAGTGGTTGTGTCGGAGATGTTGAGAGCCATACGGCCTGTTGTGAACCGAAAAAGGCGACGTCAAACCAAAAGGCGAGTCCGTGCACTTCATCGGTTTGATGCATAACGAAACTGATCGGTATATCAATTCTGTGCAAATCTTTTTCATTGGCTTTTGTGAAGTCTACTGTATAGCGATATGACTTCGCTGTACAGATCCTTACGTCAAATGTGTCGACAACGGGCTGATAAAAGTATTCTTTAAGAGCAGCACCTCTGAGACTCGTGAGATCCACTCCATGAAAGTTTTGTTGGAACCAAAAGTTGGCTTTTGTTAGCTGTTGGAGAAATAAATGATTTCATTAACAATTTAAGTAATTTCATGATTCATCAAATCAATTAAATAAAAACCTGTTCGGTGTAGAGCTGGGCGTCATTGAAAGGAGCGATATGAAGGTCGCCTCTGCTCGGGTACATCTTGCCGTTCGGTGACAACCACTTCTTCGCGTGCAAATAGGTCTCAAGCATTCTCTCGTTGAAGAGCATGTATCCCATGGGCTCTGATATGATGACATCCACTGTTTCTGAGAGTGATATCTCTTCTATTTTTCCGGGAATCACAACAATGCGATCGTTAAGCTTATTATGATATACGAGAGTCTCCGCGTGTTTAGCCATAGAACTCGCTTCAACAGCATATACTTTGCGAGCGCCGGCCTGTGCGGCAAAGAATGATAAAATGCCAGAACCGGCGCCAACGTCCAGAACTACTTTGTCTTTGAAGTCATCGATGTTCGCGAGAATAGCCCTTTGATAAGTAGAGGTACGGATGTAGTCCTGCATCATATTTTGCTGTTGAGATAAATAGCCATAGAATTGGAAGTACTGAGAGGCAGACGCGTCGTCCGTCCGCTCACTAAAGACCGACTCTTTTCTCCCGTATTTGAAATCGTAAACCAATTTATTAAAAAGCGTCAAATCGTTGTCTTTATTATTATTAATTCTATTATTACTAAACACTAAAAGAGTTGTTTTTCCATTATCTGTTACAACGAATCCATTTTTGCCAAAGAGAGCCGTATCTGAGTCTTTAAATACTTCGATATCACATAAGGAGTGGTTCGATATCTGGTCTTTGCATCGAAGCAATAGGTTATCACTTTCGTCGATCACCTGAAGTACTATCGGTTCCGGAAATCGCCTTATAAATGTGAGACTGTCTTCGCTCAACTCATTAATGATCACCTCTTCAAAGATGACAGCCATTGGTCTAATATTAATACAGTTAATACACTTTTATTACTATTATTATTATTATTACTATTATTACTATTTGTAATATAATTCAAATAATATCTAATTCTAATCACATTAAACATGGAATGAATTTTTACTATAGTTTTATAATTCAAGTTATATTTAAAATATGTTTTATTTGTTTTTCATTATTGTTAACGTAATGTTAAATCCAATGCTTGCCTAACAATGAAAACGTCTTACAGTTTACGCTATTTATTAAAATATCTGTTTATTTCATTCAAATGTCTGTAATAATTGACAATTATATGAAATTATTTTTAAGAATTAATTCAAAATAATATAATTAAAACACTAGTATTGAAAACTATGAGAGAAAATTATTTTTAATCCAAATTTAATAATGAGATATTGCTGTAAATACACGACATGTATAATAGTGAAGGAAAGTTGAAAGTTTCAACTCGAAGCCCATACCAACAATCTTGGGTTTGGGTTTGGGCATGGGTTGGGTTTGGGTGGGTATGGGTTTAGAGCTT
>JAQGAM010000409.1:0-13212 GCA_034697665.1 Nanhermannia comitalis
AAATAGAAAATTATAAAAAATACAAATTAAAAAAATTTTTTGGCAGGTAAACTGATTCTGCGAAAAAATTGTCTCAGAAAACCGATGAGTTTTTGACCCCCCCCCCCCTCGAAATTTCAAGAATTCCTGAAAGCTCACCCAACCCAAAAGTCTGGCCTATAAAGTATTAATTCAGAAAATCGACTCTAATTATGTCTTTTGCAAATTTCAATTTTTCATATTAATAATATTGGTTTTGAATATTTTTTTGATAAGTTATCAATTGGTTAAACATATTGGAGACAACATTATAATTGTGAGACCCGTTCGACCGACCTGTGTTAACTTGACCACAAATTGACAAACAAGTATAGGATCTGAGTCTTGAAAAGTTAGACTTTTCTTAAAAGCGTATTTCAACAAATGACGTTAAATTTGTGATTCAAAAATATGATTAATGCTAACAATTGAGTTTAATCTCAGTTTATTGACTGCCAATAACTCTATATTATATTTTAATAATTAATTAATTATAAAATTTATTCAAATAATAGTTCAAAATGAGCCGTAAATTCTGAAAACTGTTAAACATATTCTATATTCAGGAGCTTTTCAACGAAAAAAGCATTGATTTGATATAATATAAGATATTTAGTAATGTTTGCTATTTTTAATGTCTATGAAAAGATAACAAGAATCTGATGAATGGCATGAATGTTAAAATATGAGACACTACATTATTACAAACATAACTCGTTTTCATAAATTCACTCAATTACATAATTACTTCCTTTTCAAAAATATCATTATTTAAATAAATTAAACAAAATTTCATAACTTTTATAATTTAATCAATTGATTATAAGTTCATTTAAATGATTCTAAATAAATAACTTAATCATTTTCAATAAAGATATAGTTATTACCGGTTTATTGTTAATAAAGAGTCAATTAATGAACTTATCTCTTATCTAAACTTAATTTAAGTCAACTTTACAAATATCACTTTCATTAGAACCTCACAGTAAATACCATGAGGACCATGAGTGCAACAAAACAGATCAAAACTAAAGAATAACAATAATCATTAGTGTACAGTACATAAAAAGAACTATTCATTAGCACTAATAGTGCTAATACTTCATCATTTAAACCGAATTAAATGTACAATAATGTCAAACAGAACCTGAAAGTGGTAAAAAAGGCTGCATTTCAGGGCTTGAATACTAACGCAAAGTAAATTTAAATGAGAGCTCACTTTTGAATTGTTTATCATTATTATGGATTAATTTGATTCAATTTAAGATTAAATGCAAAAAACAGGAATTATTTGTTTTTATCAAAATTTATTTAATTTAAATTAAATAAAAATAACATTTAAATTAAGTTAATTGTTTAAATTTTTAACTTAAATTAAAATAATTTAAAAATAAATGTTAAGCCAAAATTTAATGAATAGACTGTCTAACTATTGAAAGGGACAGGTTTTGATCATTAAAACTCTACTAAAGTTAACATAACGTTTAAAATTCAGATTCTTCTCTCTGAAATTTTTATAATCAGTCTTAAAACATAACAATTGTTTAATACCATTTCTCACTGATGTATCAATTTTTTGAGATCCTGTTTGACATTATTTTACATAAATATAATACATTAAAATTGAATTCAAAATAACAAATCTATTATTTTATTGACAAACTCGCAAAAAACTGAGCCCACATGTGTATGGCTCTAAATTGCTTTTACAGACATATACGACAGTCTTTTCGACCGATAAAACAGTTTAAGTTTCATCAGTTGAGCACATCTGTCAAAGTCATTGTGTTTAATGTTTTAAGTCTTCTATTAGTAATCTTTGGTTGTATTTCTTCTGTACATAAATAGAGAATTATTACAGAATGACATGTTTTGACCCTTTTGTTGATTTTGAAAATAGAACTCATTTTAATAAAAATGAAAATTAAATGACTTACTGATGAAAGTCAATGAAAGTTTGAAGAATTTTATTTACAATGAATTTAGAGAATAAATGATTGAATAAATTGAATAAATGCTACCAATGCTACCACATGTTATGGAGATGTAAGTTCCGACTCAAAACAGAGCGCACATCACTTGTGAACCTTAAAGCGTCCAGAACTGGAAGTAAGTTTAGTAGAGCTGTATCGCGAGGATCAGAAAACCACGATTTAATAGGTATTGCATTGTCTGATATAAGGAAATGGAATAATCAGTTGTTAGGTTAATATTTAGTTAATTTGGTGAATAAGATCGAAAATCGATAAATTAATCAAATGCAAACCTGGATATGCTCTGTAAGCACCCGGACTATTATCTAAAATGAAAACACTCGAAAGGTCCTGAACTATTGCCGCTAAATCTTTGGTATAACTCCCATAGTCTAAAGTGCAGTGTTGTCTAAAATATCTCTTTCTTAAAATGCCTCTATTTTGGTCCAATTTGTCGGCAACGGCTGCGCCATATATTTCCATACTTGCAGTGAAAACAACCAAATCGTACCATTGGCTAACCTGTTATGCATGAAGTCAATCGTTCAGTCATTTGCTTACAAAATATAATTAATATATTGTGTTTGCAATCAATTTCGTACAACATTAAGAAAATAGTCGACGTGTGGCCTCTTATGCACAAAGAACCTGACGGGATGTCTGTCTATTGTGACTTTTAGGACAAAGTCAGGTGGAGTTCCGGGTTTGACCATTTGTCTGACAACTCCGTCATGATGTGAATGAATTAGAGTCTCATCGAGATCTAGTACTAAGATTTTGCGCTTTACTAAACCTAAATTCCATTTATTGCACAAAAATCATAAATATTAACATTAAATTGAAGAATCATAAAAATTGATTTATTTCATACTTAATCTATGTTTTGATAATGGAGATAACGGTAATATATGGTACTTCACTGTTTGGTGTTGTATTACCTATAAGTACAAAATAATTGTTTATAAATCTTTCACAAATATTAGTTAAGTTTAGTTAAGTTTAGTTAAGTTACACTTTATTAATATCTAATTCAATCGACTATTCACTGTTAATAGAAAAATATATCAATCAACTCATTGTTCAACTTAAGAGCAAATCAAGGGTTAAATTGTTATCATTTTAAGAAAATATAAAGTTTATAAACAAATGCTTTTATATCTCACTTTATATGATTTAACAAATTGTTGAATGAGATTAAAAATAATTTTTAAACCTTTTCTTTAAATAATTTATAAACTAATTAACTCATTATTTGAAACATAAGCTCAGCCATAAATTAATCTCTAAGTGAAAAAGAGTGTAAAAATAGCTTAAATTTAAATGAAAGAGAGTTTAATCAAATTTATTGAATATTTAGTTCACATTCAAAACGTAAGCTTTGACTCTCTTTTTAATAAAGTTAAGCAATAGTTGTGTCAGAAATACCTGTATTTTGTATGAAATATAGATAACTTATTATATATGTAAATATGAATCCATTATCGCATTATTACATCTAATAATCAATTAAATTAAACCATATTTTCGATAAAAGATAACAATTCTATTTAGAGATTAGTTTTTTAGTGAACTTTGACTACAAGTCTATGAAAGCATTGAATGCATAGAAAGACTGTTTATATTATTGACAAACAAAAGCAAAATCAATAAATAGCTAAACAACAAAAAGAGACAATAATTAGCAACAAATAAATAATTAATTAATTGAGAAATATATGCAAAACATAGTATTGAGAAATGAATGCAAACAATGGATTGGATTGAGAACCGAAACAATCAATCGAAAACAGTTTGCATTGAAAAGAGACAAAAGACATATTGAATGTATTGATTGATGACATACTTGTCTGACTTGTTTCTTGAGGACATAGCAGACAAAAGTCCATATCTTGTTGGCCAAGAGCAAGAAAGCGCGTAAACCCATTTCCAACTGTTTCCACATTTGGACTGATATTCAATTCTATTAACTCTTTATAAAACTCTTTATAAATATATTTTTATTAACAAACGATTAATTTAATTATTTTAATTACTAATAACTATTAAAGCAATTAAATAGACATAAAAGAGGCGCTAATCTATTGAATAGAAACTTGATTTCAAACTATTCTTTGAATTTTGAAACAATTTATTTTTTAAGATAACAGCCATTTAAACACAATCTCTCCATATGTGGCGCTGTTGTGCGCATACATACAATACATTCACCGCTTCTATTGATTCCTTTTATTATTGTTTTAATTCATTTTTTTTAATTCATTTCTTGTTTAGTATTTTTCTATTAAGTTTTGGTTTGAGTTTACTTTAAATTTATTTCTTTACAAAAAATTTGTTTTAATTTAATGAATGTTTGTCTCAAAACCAAAAACTAATTTTAATTTAATTTCAATAATAATGAAAAGAGAGGAAGAGATTGAAGACAACGAAGAGATTAATAATGATATCAATGAAAGCAATGATTTGTTCAAAATTAATGACAATATCGATAACAATGAAGAGACCATTAATACGATAAATAAGAGTTCGTCTGAATCGCAAAATTCATTACAAGATTCGGAACAATTGCCAAAAAGTGATGATATTTTGCCATTAAATTCAGCAGTAATTAGAAGAATAAGACTTAATATTTCGACGAGTTTGCCATCAAATAAATGTAATACAAGTATTACGAGTATTAAAAGTATTAAAGAAGAATCGATGCCTTCTATGCCTTCTCTCAGTGCTCTCAATGTTAATCACCAACAAGTGGTTCAACAAAGCGTTGGATCTGTTCTTCAAAACACTATGAAACAGAAATTGGCGAATGTTTTGCACTCAGACTCACAACTAAGTCATGAAATTGAAACTTCAAATCAAAGTTCTGTTATTGATATCTCATTACTGTCTGAGAACTGGTCGAGTCTTGACTGCGATTATCAGCAACTCATCAAAACTCAAAAACGAAACGCTAAGAAACCAAATATTATTTCTTTAAACTCTCAACTTTGGAATGAGTTCGGCATTAAAATGATGGCTTTGAGGGATGTTTTCCATCAAATGAATCAAACAAATCAATCCCAGACTAAAAGATCAATACAACAGTCTCTTAAGCTTAATAAGAAACTAAAGACTTTAAATTGAAATAATTTCTTATGTCTTATTTGATAATAAGTTTATTTATGAATTTTGTATATATTTTTAAAATAGAATCTAATCAATAATCAAATTAACAAAAGAGTTAATTTTTTGTATTATACTTTATTCTGTGTATAAATTTATTGTTAATTCGCAAACAGAACTCAGAACTTATCAATTATTATACGGTACTAATTGTTATTTCATTTAAAAGACGGCCAAATATTAGCTCTTATATCAAATTTTATACTATTATTGAGGTTTTAAGCAATCTTTTTGCAGAAATCGATCAGATTTGTTGTGACTTTGAATTTAAATTTAAATAAGACAAATAAATACTATTAATTAAGATTAAGTTTAAAACAAACTTTTATTAACATTTGAAAAGTTTAATAAATTTTTGATAAAAGCAATAAATTAGAAAACGAGCCTTTTTTAAGGTTTTAAACTAAAGATATGGAACTGTAAGATATAAACATACTGTACAATAGAAAACATGAACCGTACAAATAGAACAATCAAAATATATTGTACTGTATTAGACATAATATAATACAATATTGCAGCGGTTTTCAACCTTTTTCAGATGTGGTACCACTAAAACTCCCACAAGACTTTTGCGTATCACTTATTTAGGTATAATGGTTGTACACCACTGTTCAATTTTGATGCTTTAATAAATAGAATTTAAGAATAAACAGCAAACAATTCTAAAGTTAATTCAATCAAAACAGTTACTTATAATAATGATAGAATTATTTCTATTTCTTGCGAAAATAGTTAAATAATTAATCAAATTTTGCCAAAATCTTAACCGTACCACTTGATAGACCCATGCCTACCAATTCTGACACTTGTACCACTGGTTCAAAACCGCTTCTGTACTGTATTTACAGGTATTTTTAAGTTCAATTACATGTTCGTATCAAATAAGTTAATGATTTTTATCAATATTTAAATAATAATTATTTCAAACATCGAAAATATGATTAAACAAGTCAAATAGCAATCACAGTAAGTACTCGTACAATAAAATAAGTTTACATTTAACGCAAAACACTGCAGGTTTGGCACTAATAAATTGGGAGAAATGTCACAATTTATTTCATTTTAGATAATTGTTATCCAGTTCTTATATGAATTATTACTTGAATTTAAATAATTTCTGACAAAATAGAGTTGAGATTAACAAATGGAAAAGATTTTTGGAGAATTTTTAATATTAATTTATTTGAAGCTAATAAGAGTGAATGAGTGAAACAGTTTACTAATTTATAAATATTAATTCCTAAAGAAAGTATTTGCAAATAAGTAGCTTAATATGCAGTACATTTTGTCAAATTGTTCCTCAGAGTCTTAAGTTTCACTTCTGATCAACTTTTTTCATCTATATTTCAATAATAAGTTTTAAAAAAATATGAACTTCTTATAATAGGATATGAAGGAAATATTTCTAAATGATAAAAAGATTTGTTCCTAGTTATCAATTGATACAGTAGTATTGGACAGGTAATCTAATTAAACTATACACATTTTGTATATAATTTTAACTTTGGATATGAGCGGATTTGAGAAGTTTCAAATATCTTTTATTTCACATTTGGAATCATTAAGGGAATGTTATTCGTTTATATCTGGTTTGCAGAAACATATTATATAATAACAAATGTTTCAAAAGTAAAGAAATATTACACAAAATTGATCGATACTCAAGTTATTCAAATATCATAAAAGCTTTCACAACAGAAAATTTCTAAATATTTGATCAATTTAATTCACATATAACTTAAAATTGAGTGCGAATGCATCAATATTTTTACATACATAACATTTTACATTTTCTTCGGCCAACAAAGATTTTTACAGGCGTTACCTGTGTTGGCTGTAGGCAAATGCTACGGGCCTATGGATTGCTCGAAAACAATCAATATAAGGCCGGTATATTGTAATCAAAGAAGAACAGCGAGGCTGGGATTCGAACCCACGACCCATCGATCATGAGTCCGGCAAATCATCCACTGCGCCACACTGACGCCACTCCGCCACAATGAATTGAAACATTTTAATTTATTCATTAAAAAACCTTTTGGCAAATACTGTTATAGTAGATAAAACAGTTCATTTAAAACTCTCTATTTTAATAAAGACATTAATACCCTAATTTCCCCCGTATAAGTCGCGACTTATCTGAAGAAAAAAGTTAAAATTTAAAAAAAATAATGACTGCGACTTATACGACTGCAATTTTCAGTGGGGTTATTGGGGTTATTTATAAAATTGTGGTGATTTTCAGTGGTGCAACTTATCTGTGAGTGCGACTTATTTGGGGGGAATTAGGGTAACAAGACAATATTTTTGAGATCATAATAACTATTATACTGAGGGTGAAAATCTTAAACTGTAATGATTTTTATAATTTTTTTATAGCTTAAGTTTAATTGAAATAATCTATTATTTGCCTAATTTGATCGATTTTGTTGATTCGCCAAAATAATTATGAAAACATTAAATTAACAAAATCACAATAAATATAATTTAGACTCCAACTAATAGAGTATTCATAATCTTTACCGCTTTACACATAAACTTTAACATCTAAACCGATACAACTAAAACAAATTAAATCTAAAAGTTTTTAAACTGAATTAACATTAAATTTAAACAAAATTACAGCTAAATGTATTGCTCAGATTTAGTTTAAATTTAGTTCTATTTCATTTTAATCATTTGTAATTCAGCTAAATTTAGTTTTCATGTGTGATTTTTAGATATAAAGCTTTCGATGTAATTTGTTTTAGATTTGTTTGCGATTCGATGTAATTAATGATTGAAATGTTTTAACAATTTTGACAAAAATTGTTTAATAATCTGATTAACGCACTATAAAAGCTATGAAAGACTTAATCTCAATAAAAATTTTGTAGCGGAAAAATCTTATATATGGTTGAATTAAGGACAATCATTTTAAAGTTTTACTTCTGATATGCCATAGGTATCAATTATTATAAATAAGTTATTTAAACTTTGGATATTTAGAAATATTTAGTTTAAAAATCGAGATTTCATTACCGAATATCAAAGAATCATAGATTTCACAAATACTTTGAATGCTATGCTCAAAACTTTTGATTTAAATGTGTCTCAAGCTATTATTTTATCTCAAATCTGTATCATTATTAAGTATGAGAAATTAGAGAGAGGTTAGAGATACTGATCTAACTTCATATACATAATTATTTATATAAACTCCGAAATAAAAATATTAAAAATATGACTTAGTATTTAGTAATATAAGTGATAAATAATATATTTTGAGGTAAAACAGAGATTAACATAAATTGTGACATTATGGAAGTAGATATTGACTGTTTAAGAAAAGTTTACAATATTGTGTAAACTTAATCTTATTAATTGAAACAATGGTAAATATTATAGTTAACAATAAGGCGTTGATCGTTGTTTGAAATTTGGCCGATCCTGATAGTTATGGAAGGATTTCGTTGTAATGCTTACGGTTGTAGAAACTATAAGCAATTCAATAATTCTGTAATATAAGTCATAAAAAGACTGTATTATTGAAAATTTCTTTTTTTAAATAATGGAAAACTTTCAAGATTTGGTTAAAGACTTTTGATAAAACTTGATCAGCTTTGATAAAAAAAACATATATAGCTTTTTGTATTTTTTAATATAAATGTATTAAAATATACTACAGTAGAGTAAAAAATGTAAAAAGTACAGTGCTTTTTAAGAATTAGTTCGGCTTTAAACTTATATTTTTGAAAGGAATTTTGGAAAGTATCAGTGGTTCTTCTTGTATGTGATTACTGATTATAAAAAATGCGTTTTAAGGGGTAATTCATTACACGCTTTAGTATCGGATTACAAAAGATTTATACGTTTTACAAAAGAGTATATCCATTAAAGTAAAGAAACTCTTATCATAGAGGTTTAGGTTCATATATAATAGATGTATAAATATTTTTTTCGAACTTTGATATTAAGACAAAATCTATAGAGCAGTAAAGCTTATTTTTAGGACAGAATAACTAACCTGTAACTAGTTTGAAAAGATAACCAAAATACTATTTCGTGATATTTCTCTTTAAACATTTGTTGCGGACCAAAGACTCCAATCATATGAAATACGCTCGCAATCAATCCGAAAACCATCAGAACGATTACACGTTTCAATAAATTCTCAAAGAGGTTGCAATTTGAATGCTTTTGAGTTTGACTAAAAATATTAAATTCTTGCTGAAGTACAGACCTATTTATCAAAATTTACTTAATGGTCAACTTATCCTTGAAATAGTTGATCAAATGATATACTCTATTAAAATCTTATTTATTTAATATTTATTAAATAGTATACAAACCTTAGTCCTCTTTCTTGAATATCAATCTTCAATTCACACTCTTCTATACTACTTATTATATCCGTTTCAACCATTGGCGAATTTAATTGAATAGAATTTCTTCGAGAACTCTTATTTGAATTGGATTTTAAATATTTTTTTGAACGAATATTGACTTTTGGCGACTGACGGTATATTGAGCTGGACTGTGACTTTTTGGGAGAAGTAGTATTAGTAGAGCTGTCTTCTAATGTTCATTTGATTAAGATATAATTTTTAAAAATATTTTTTCACCACTAACTTTAATTTTAAGACTGAATAAATATTTAATAGAACTTACGTCCAGAATCGGTGGCATTATTTTGTGACGGAGTGTTATCACTCGCATAACTAATTGTGAGCTCATTTTCATCTGTTATTTTTATTTTAGGCTTAGAAAGAGTTTCATCAGCTGTTTCGTTGGTTAATTTTGGCTCAGATTTGTTATCGTTTTTCAAAATTATAGATGAAAGTGCTTTCATTTGGACAATTTCATCGTTTTTTTGTAATCTATCATTTTGTGAGCTTTTGGTTGAATTTACTGTTTTCAACTTTGCTATTGTACTCAGCAGTCGAAAACATCTAAATAAAAATGCAATGCATACGAAAATACCCCAAATCGCAAAAAATATTTGTATACACGTCCAAACGATCTAAAAGTGGATATTGTTTAATATTGTATAAAATTTAGATTTTTCAATTAAATAATGAAAATTCATAACAGTTAAAAAATGTAAGCTTACTCTTAACAAGTTTTGTAGGGCCAAAAGTACATCAGAAGCAATAACTATACAAAAATGGATTGTTATAGCAATAAAAATACAGGATTCGTTGGTCACAACAGAATGACCCATTTTCACTTCATTCAATTCTTGAGCGAAACCTAAACCGATAAATATATTTCATAATTTGTTAGTTGAGTGATAACTTCAAATATAACACACTGTTCAGCAAAATTTTTGAAAATGTTAAACATAAGTCGTCACTAAAACAAGAATTTGTATTTTCAATGTCTATACAATAATATCTGCAATTATGTATACTATATAACAGGCTGTCGCACATTTTTTCGGCTGAAGAACCAAATTTCATAATAAAATTAAGCCGAGAGCCAGAGTTCGCCAAGCTCGAAGGCTCCAGGGGTTAACTTTCTAAAAAATCTGAAAATCAAAAGGGGTTGTAAACTCATCGATTTTCTAATTATTTCTAAGACAATTATTGCAAAATCATTTTCCCATTGTTTCTTATGATAGTTTTCAGAAATTTTTCGTGAGACACAAAAAAGGCTTCGCGAGCCAGTCGTTACTCGTGGCCGCGGTTTGCGAGAGCCTGCTATATAATAAAAGCTTAATCCCTGTCTAATTAAGACACATTCATTTCTTTCATGATATGTGCTTTGCTAATAATCAGAAATTTTAAAACAGAATTATAAAAATTATAGTTTTGAAATCAAAGGGGAGTATGATTATCAATGAGATCAGTTATTCGAGTTTTTAGTTTTACTCCAGAATTTGCCACTTATTTAAATATTTGTGAGACAAAAATACTGATAAAATCTTATTCATGGGTTTGGGTGGGTATGGGTTTCAAATTTTCTAACTTTTCCTTCACTAATGTAAACTAATAATAAAGTGAAAAGCGCTCGAATAATAAGATCTTTACTTCACATTAGTTTGTTTTTATTTAATAAATTTTAATAAAACCTTTCACTAACGTAAGTATAAAGAGTAACAATTATAAGATCGATAAGAGTAAGAATGTATAAATTAATCAATGATCTTTTTACATTGGATAAGTTCGAGCTTATATCTTGATGTCTTATCAGTATATATGTTACCGATGAAGTATGAAATCCGTTATTTTATATAATAACTAGTTATTCTATAAAATAACTAAAACCGTCAGTTAAAGTATGAAATAATTTATATTTTATAAATTAACAGTTATTAACAGTTATAAGAGTTATATACTAACTGATACTTTCTCGTTAAAGTGTGAAACAAAATAAAAGCAATGCAC
Source organism: Nanhermannia comitalis (assembly GCA_034697665.1). Lineage (NCBI taxonomy): Eukaryota > Metazoa > Arthropoda > Arachnida > Sarcoptiformes > Nanhermanniidae > Nanhermannia > Nanhermannia comitalis. The sequence continues at coordinate 11,522 of JAQGAM010000409.1, forward strand.
ACTTTAACTAGATATTTCATAGAATAACTAGCTAGTATAACAAATGAACATTAATTTTTACATTTTCCATCACATTTATATCATTAAAAAATTACTGTATTTTTAAATTTTTTGTATCATCAGTTTTTTTAATGTTAATGCACACATTCATTTGATCTTATTGTATAATTTTTGTCCTCGAAGAAAATAAATTGTATTTTGCACTTTAACTGCTAACTGTTAGTTATTTTGCAGAATAACTAGCTATTTCATGAAATATTTAGTTAGAGTGTTGAATAATTTAATATATTGTTATTTTTTTACTTTAACTGAAATGAACCGTTATTCTATAGAATAACTAGTTATTATATAAAATAACTGAATTTTACACTTTAACGGTAACATACACGGTCCTATCAGAAATCTAACATTTTTATAATGATTAGACCATTAATTCTTTATACTTTTCCTAAGATAGAGGAAATTTTGGGGCTTAAATTTTAGTTGAAGTTAACTATTTTACATTAAGAAATACAACTTTAGATTATAAAAGGAGTTTAAGTAAATCCTGATTAGACTGAGTTCAGTATATAAATATTAAATCACTCGCTTTTATTGTAATTTAAATTGAGTTCATTACGAATGCTTTTATTCAAATTCAAATAAATAAAATTCAATTTTGTGCTTATTTTCAAATTAAAAACTTCGCTATAAAATACTTCGAGACTTTGTTTAACACGACATACAGTATATTTAAATTATAATCAAAATATTAAATGAGTTTATTAAAATAAAATTAATTTTATTTTGAGTCAGTCCTATAAGTATCACAAACCTAAATGCAGTAAAGCCAGTGCTGAGAAAATACAGGGGAAGGCAATATCCCATATTATTTGACCCAATAATTGTGGAAATAACTATTAAATTGAAAGCATTACTCAGTTATAAACTTAAGTTTAACAAAAAACTGGGCTTTACTTTGAATGGAATATACTATTGTTGAAACCGGCGCTGATTCTTGATATATTTGAATATGTACAGGATTATATCTTAAATCAATACTATGTATAAAATAGAATAACTTAATCTTTATATCCATTAAGTTTGAGAAATAAATTAAAATATGATTTACCATTACATAACTCTATAGGCATTTATAACAAAATAGAATAATTCTAAAGAATTATAAGCAATGACTAATGGAATTAACAAATTATGTCATTATAAAAAAACATTTTGTGTTTTTTGAAAATTAAATAAAATCAGCCCGAGTTTAAACAATAGGAAGAACTACATTTCATAGAAAAGCCAAAGTTGTTTTGTTTTACTTACATTTTTGGATCCGTAGGGATCGAAATATAAATAAATAGCTCGCGACAGACAAAAAATTAGAAGAAAAACATTTAACGATGAAAAATGTGGATGTGATGTAAGTGATGCACGAAGACTAAGAACTGCAAACAAAGTAACGCACGACAGCGCAAAGTATATTGAAGCAAATCCATAACAATGCAAAAGCCAAAACCAGTCCAAATTATAAGTTAATTCAAACCAATTCGGATTCACCTCAAAAATAAACCAATAGTTACTAATATTAAACAATATGAAAAAGGCTGATATTTTAAACATCTAATCTTTTTATGACCAAAGCTATTAAGAGCATACCTGGACAAGGCATAGGTTTACCTAGGGTGTAAACCTCCCCCCCCCCC
>JAQGAM010000410.1:0-13200 GCA_034697665.1 Nanhermannia comitalis
TAAGGTTTGAAATGTAATAACAATATCTATAATAATAATAATAATTATAGTTTTTAAGCATTTCTAAACAAATTCAACTCAATTTGAAATTCAACTCAATTTGAAATTCGCGCCAATAATCACATTAAAGGCAGTGATTGTAATGATTGTAATGAGAGTGACATCTATTGAATGCAAATACAGTTCAAACTTAAAAACATTACACAAATGCCAGAAATGGACCAAATATTGAAACAAATTAATGACAATTACAGTGAATTAAATGAAAATTCATTATTAATAATACACAAAAACCTGCAATTATTAGTCGACAAACTCAAGACTCACGAAAATCGTATTATTTTTAGTAATAATAACAAGAATTGGATTTCGATTTCAAAACTATTGAACGCTATTAAGAGTGAAATCAAAACCGAAAACAATTTCTTATTAATTAATAATTTATTATTATTAATAACAACAGAATTGTTCCAATTATTGAGGAATTCGTGCGTTAATTGCGATCTCAATAAGCGGTCGATTCTTACGATTGACTCTATTTTTGACGATTGTATTGAAGTCTTAAAACTTTTTTGTAATTATTATAAAAACGAAAAGTTTGAGGAAAACAATGAATCAGTTTTGCAACAAGTGATTCAATCGATTAAGTGTTGTCTTCAGTTCTTCGGGAATTTAATAAGTGGTCCGAATAGTGGTCCGAATGACCAAAACTGTAGCCTCGATTCGGGTCTTATTAAAGATAAAGTTTGGAAAGTATTTGCGTTTGATTTGTTCGGGTATTCATTGACTTTACTTTTAGTTCACTTTTAATGCAATTAATAATACATTTAAAGCAATCCTTAATTGTTTTGTTTCTATTTCAGAGATTTATTATCATTTGTTGAAGAGAGCGGTGTATGTCTGGTCTCAAGTATGATATTCTATAACTGTATTTCTAATAGTAATTGCGGTCAAAGTTTAACACAAATAGAAAGCAGTGAACAAATGGTCAAACAGTTGGCAATTATTGAGTTATTGCTGAATCAAATCGGAAACGAGTGCTCAGAATGGAGTCTATGGTCGCTTCAGATTATGTTGAGTTATGAGAACTTTTTGCACTGTTTTTACAGTAATTTTAAGATGAGATCAAAGCTTATTCTCTTAGACATAATCTATGAGTTTATTAACAAAAGTGAGACAATAACTGAAACGCATTGCAATCAGTTGAATGATTCAAATGTGTTATATTTAAGCGTATTATTTAAGCAAAATATCAGTGATATCGTCAAAATTGATTCACAAACCGAAAGCCTTTCTAACAGTGAAGACAATAAATATATTGCAATTCATTTATCAAAACTATTATCCATTTTATGCGAATTGACTACAAATCAATACTATTTAAGTAAATTACAAACTGATAGAGAGCTAATGGAATGCTCTGTCGACACACTCAAGACAATACACTTAATCGGAAAAAGTGGTAACTCCTCTCATTTCAAATCAATGCCAACTTTAAAACAAGTCGATGAAACCGATAAAGAAGCAGAAAATCCTGTTTTTGGTTTTAAGCGCAATATAATTAGATTTATCGCTAATTTAGTTTACAAATGCCGTCAAATGCAAGACTGGATCAGAGAAATGGATGGGATTCCTCTAATCCTTGACTGTTGTAATATTGATGCCCGAAATCCTTATATTATGCAATGGTCTATATTTGCCATAAAAAATGTTTTGCAAAATAACACTTCCAATCAAGAACTCATCTCTAGTTTGTCCAGAAATGGGGTATTAATTGACGATCAATTGGCAAATAAACTCGGATTACAAGCGGATTAACAATTGGATTGTGTTTAAACACTATATTTTTGTTCATATTTATTATTCACTATTTTTATTAATAAAAACTTGAATTTACTATTTTTTTTATGAATTTTTCAATTTTAGATGAAATATATTTAATATGCATTTTAATATTGAGAGCTTTCTTATGTTTTTGTTAATATTTAACAATAATTATTAAATTTGAAATAAAGATATACTTAATTCATGAGTCTTAACACAATAGTGGATCAATAGTTTACCATTTTTTCAATTTCTCTTTCAAATTATTGCTCAACTTTTTTCATTTCATTTCCACAGAAAAACTTCTCTTTCATTATATCTCACATTGGTTTCAATAATATTTGTTTATATAGTATTTTATGAGATTTGCATTATATATGAATCACTTCAATAGCTATTAAAAGTTTTTCTGATTCGTAGAGTTTAAGTAAATTTAAAACTAAATGATCTCAAGAAAAAAATGGTTTAACTTTATGTGAAATAAGGGATGACCAAAGGGGTTATAGAGTATGACCCCCTGACATGTAGACCCCCCTGACATGTAGACCCCCCTGACCAATAGAAAACAGAAGTTTGGATTCCGAACTATTTTGATAATTATTATAATGCATTCATACTGTATATGTTTTATGCTTTTTATTTCTATTGAGGTAACGAACAAAAAATTACAATTAAACTTATATTATGTTTATAACAGATTTCATTAAAACTACACTGAATTTATTTGAAGTTAGAAATAAAGTGTGAATAGTCTGCGTACAAACTATACGACCAATACGTCGAAAAAAGCATTTTATGTGTATATTATATTATTTTATCAAAAATTATAAGTTTTAATTGCGATAAACTTTATTTTTTAGATTTTTGTTTGCAAACGAAATTCATTGCTTGTAATTTAAATAATATAAATACCGGCATTAAATAGTATTAATAAGTTTTACTAAACTTTTCATTAGAAACTAGAAATTATGGGATGTGACAGAAATAATAATTATTGCACAAACTTTGCAGAGCTCGTGTTTAGTTAGGCCTGAGATGAAGATTTAAACTTTTGAGCCGTGCCTTTTGTACTGCACCATAAACTACAAGAGTTTTTGAAGTTTTGAAATATTTTAAATGTTTCATTCCCTTTCGTTTGTGAAATTAAAGAACTTTTTACTCAAGTTTATTCTTAACTTTTTCTAAATTGTTACTCAAAAACTTATAAAAGATTAAAAATATTCCAAAATTAATTTAAATTTGAAACATTTGTTGCAACTCATCATTAATCATAAATGAAGAGCTTTCAGCAGCGGTTTTACTGAGAGTATTGAGTGAAAAACGAAATTTTTGAAAAAGAGAAATTATATAACATTTTTATATTGAGTTTTTTGAAAAGCAGGGATAGCCAAGGGGGTGTCCAGCCTAGATCCCCCCTGTTGATCGACAACCTGAATATAAACCCCTCAGTCTTTTTACACAGTGTATGAAAAATCCTTTGGTCCCCCCTTTAATTTTTTTTACTTCCTACAAAAAAATCCTAAATAGTCTTAAATTCAAAAAATGGTCTCAGATATGTTATTTAGCGTAAGATTGTCATTAATAAACGTTTTAAAGCGATAAATAACGTGTTTTGAAAAATATCCAATCTGGACTCTCCCCTCCCCTGCATTTTTGGTCTAAAAATCCAAGCTGGACCCTCCTGGTTATGATTGAGCTTGGCCATCCCTGCTTGAAAAGGGCTTCGATGAAAATTTTTCTTAAGCAATGCTAAGTTGATAATAATTTTAAATTATACAGTGAGTCTATTTCAACTCGATTGAGCCTATTTGAATACAAACTTTAAGATAAAATAAATATTGCAAAAAATAAATTTAATGTTATAGATACATCGAAAAAATCTTAAAATATGTTCAATTTAATGATATTGTATGCTCTTATATCTAAAAATTGTTACTATAAATACAAGACTAGTGATTCAGTTCACTAGTCTTGTGATATTTCTTAATATGAAGCATTGCTTCATTCATTTAAGCATTAAAAATGGATAATCTTTACTTTACCCCATTATTTTTGTATTATTGATTGACGCGCTATAAAATGCTATTCTTTATTTGTATTCTACTATGATTTTGGGCAGCGATAGCCTCAAAGGGGATCCTTAGTGCGTGAATTAACAATACGAAAATAATGGGGTAAAGTAAGGTATTTCCTTAAAAATACCGAATTCTTGTGGAAACATAAAACACAGACAAATTGCTTATTGAAAAAATAAGATCTATAGATAGCACTTATTTTATCTTAAGTGAAATCCAAAGAATTGAAATTCAGAATCACATATCAAGGCAACTCTACTTTAAACGCCAAAAAATGTCAATAATGGGCAGAAATTGCAAATTAATAAAATAGGGAAAGTTTTTAATAAGAATCACTTATGTCTATACTGTCTTAACTTGGATTTTCTAATCCGATTTTGACCAAATATTATTTGATACGTTATCAGTTTTTATGAACTTGTTGGTACTTTTAGCAAATTTATTTAATTGTTTGCCAAAAATGTAATTCTCAACAATTAATTCTCTTTATAGACTTATATGCATAAAAATCAAAAAGTGACAAAAGTAAAAAAACGAAAATTAAAGCATTTATGTAAAAATTTCCTGAATTTATTAACATTAGACTATTGTAGTGTAGCTTAGTTTAGATTGTAGTGGACGTGATGGTTAGGACAAAATTTAATAAATTAAACTATTTTTTGAATATAAAATCTATTTCACCTTCATTAAATATAAATATATGGCATTATAACCGATATGTGCTCTGTATTATATATGAGTTTAGTGTTAGTAACCCTTTAGTTATATCATGATTTTTAATACTTATTATACCCTTAGTTACAATATAAACTCTATTCTATAACAAAACTTTTTCTGAGTCTCCATTCATGAAAAATTTCTGCCAAAATCCTTAGATCTATCGTATTGTAAATGTGGGCTTTGGTGCGAAATAATACATCTGTTCTAAAACAGTTGGGATTATTTTTTTGCTTTCATTGTATGTCTGGTCAAACCTGGTTTATCGAATTCTGTGAAATTGTCAAACTTTCTAAAATTGTTCAACAATTTCAAGTTCAATCATTTTGAGCCACTTTTACAACATAAGAATTGATTTATTGAACATTTTTCAAGTTCATAAAATTGTTTAGTTTCAAAGCTATTAACACAGAATTCTGTGAAATAGGACTCAAGAGATTGATTTGTTCTCAACTATCGACTGAGCATTTAATTATATACAACCTCTTCGTAATTCGTAAACAATATTATTACTCTCAATGCATGAGAGGATAAGTTTTACTTTTTAGTGGAGACTTTGCTGAAGAATCGATTAATGCTTGGGTAACACCATTGTAGGTATGAAGTGATTCTTTTCTGTCAAAGATAGGAGTTAGAGATGAAATGCAAGACAGGTGTACTTTTATTATGTTGTTTTCAACGGTTTTCAAGTTTCACGATAACAACCGTTACGAACCGTCTCTTTGTATAACTTGTCAGAAGCATTCTAACCATTTGCCGACAAATTGAATCAAAAAACTTAGAATTACTAACATTTTTGACAATTTATTTCTGTTATTAAAATCTTTTAGCTATACTTCAAACAGGAAATTCTGTACATTTTAGAGAAGTTGAAAACACTTTTGTCCAAAATTGGTTAAATCAAGTGTTTGGTCAGGTCTCACACATTAGATAAATCACTAGTGATGTGAGTTCCAGAATTTCTAGAGATAATTATCAATAAAAATATATATCATATATGAAACACACTATAGATAGAGTAGAGTTTGTATAGATTTTACAATGTATACAAAATTGTATCTTAAAATTATAATACACTTGTCAAACAAGTTTTGAATGACTGTGAATGTGAATAATTATTATGAATAAATTCCTTTCCAAACAAACACAAGACTTTTCATTCATTTGCCTTTGAATTAACACTTTTACTAATCATTGACGTATGAAAGCTATTGTTAGAGAGCGAACATTAATGAAAATAAGAATTGAGTTCCAGAAATAAAGCATGAAATTGTTCAACAATTATATTCATTAATAAGTATAGTTTATTACGAATTTTATTATTAAAGGGTACGAAAGTTTTGTTTTCTATTGCGGTCAAATAATTACGAATGGAATGACTATCATTTGAATGTATTATTGAAATAATAGATTTGCATAATAATTAGTGGTGAATATGTACCAGAATCTGCTCTAATAAATATTGAGCCTTCAAAGTATTTCTCCAGATATTGGATGCAATTATTTTCATAATATAATAAATGGCTAATACCTTATATAATATTAAGCCTTAAGAGTACTCTGAATAGTGAGCTTTAATTAATTAAATAGTTTTCTATTCATAACAAAAATTCCAGGAATAAAATCAAGAAAACTTTCCATTTTGTCAAAAGATAACTTACTCTTTACTTTAATTGTTTTTGGAGTAAAAAACAAACTTATAGAATGCATTCTTAATTTTTTTTTTGTTTTTGATATGACACAAATGAAAAATACTTGAAATAATCTGTAAAATTTGCCGATGACTGCAAAACATAATGGGTGTCATTGAATGGGATTGAATGTGTCTTTTCTATTAAACATTTTCCCATACATTTAACATTAGGTACAAGTGTGTAATTACGTATTTAGAAGTTAGTGGGTCTAAAAATTTGCATCAGCTGTCTTTGAATTTCATTAATAAAAAGCCTGTAAAATAGAAAATTTTTGAAGAAAAATTTTGGTTTTTCAGCACCACATTTAACTCTTAAATTAAATTAAAGATAAAACAATAAGGAAATATCCAGAACCAGACTTCACTTCTGTATTATGTTTTGCTACTTTACACAAATAATAAAAGAGTCAGAAACCTTCTGAAAAATTGATATAAATTGAACCATTTTTAAGTTGTAATGAAAAGACTAATTACTTTTCTAACGAACCTTATATTTATTGCTTCAAAATTAAATTTTCAAATTGTGTCACTGTCTCATTAAAAATAATTATAAATTACTCTCTTGAGAAAAATTTCTATTTAGGTTTAATTTTCGTTAAAGACAAACCATAAATAAGATTTATATGACTCTAACTTTTTGAGTCCAATATTGTCCCCTATTATTGAAAGATTGAGTAATATTTCACAACTATAAGGCATAATTAATATGAGTTTATGATAGCCAGACATCATAATTACATTTAAATTTTATGTAAGTCTTTTAGTATTATAACTCGCTTTCACTCATGTGAATCATTGCTATCGAGTGAGTTGAGCCCAACTTCTATAACATCCTCTTGTTTTGAAAACAGCATCCAATCGATACAACTTTGTTGGGTCTTTAGGTGACTACTTATGCTCGAATGGATAAATTTCAGTATAAATTAGAGTTGATTAACACCAATGTAAAGAGTAATAAACCATTGAATTCATTGCGAACAAATCCAATCACGAAATATCTCATTATTCACATAAAGTTCATACAAATTTAAATTAATTATAAAACATTCAATTCTTAAATAATGTCCAAAACTTAAGTATTGTATTACTTGATTAGAATGAATCTTAAATCCTTTGGCATTATTCCATATCATTGCTTATTTCGTTTAAACTAACTTTATATAAATACTGTTTTTTCCTTATTTAAAATACATTAGTGTTACAAAATTGAAAAAGTGTAACATTTACTAAAAGTTAAGCTTAAATTCTTAATACAAAATGCTTTAAAAATAACATTAATTGAAAAATTTTGTAAAATTAATTGGGAATTAATTTTGAATTTTTTAAAGCAATTATTATTTACTAATACTATTATTTTGAAAAGTTTTGATTTAAAAATGTTTGAATAATTAAGAATTTAAAAGTGAAATGTCATTCAATTGGTATTTGTTTTCATTTAAACCATAATTAAAAGCATTACGAATATTCTCATTGACAACTTGTGAATCCCAAGTGTGAAATAATTTTCGATATTTTCATGTTGTGTTATTATATTAATAATCGTATAAATCTTCACTCAGGTCTTTATGAGAACAACACTTTTGCAATTCAGTACGAAGTGCTTTACTGTATTATTAATAGCGATAGGCGTTTATAGACTTGTTTGTCAATTACTTTGGTGTATTGTACGGACCATTTAGAAAAGCGATCCAATAAAAGCTTCTTTTAAAAGCTTGGGTTATAAGAAATATGTATTAATCAAATAATTAAAGGATGATTAGAGAGGAGAGAATTTTAATCTATATTAATATCAAATTTGTGAACTATTTAATTAAATCTAAAAACTCATTCGATAGCATTTTTGTCTGTTTTGGAATATTTCTCAGTCTGTCCAATAGAGTCAACCACTGATTCAATACTACTGCGGCGGAAGATCGTGATCAATGGGTTTAACTCCGTGACCGTAACGGAAAAGCGGGCCCGAAAATGAATGAATGAGTGGTTTCAGTTTTCCGTCTAAATCTGCGTACGCTTCTGTATGACTCCCATCACTGCGTACGTATTTAAAGAATGACTTCTAACAACCAAAAGGTGTCCCAATTTGTATAGCATTTGTTTTCCAGCTGTTAAAGACTCCCTTTTCCTTAAGCCATATGTGTCTCAACTGTGTCCACTTTGATTAAATTACTGGGCATTAAATCCAAATACAAGTGATGGTAAACATGCAGAAGACTCGCCGCTAGAGTGACCAGACCTCCCGTAATTCCCGGGAAAATCCCGGAAACTACCACTGAATCCTTCCTTCAGATGATGTCTTTCCTTGACATTGAAATATCTCAGAGTTGACTTTTTGTGAATTAATTCTGAAAGCTTTTGTAAATATGCAAAAAAAATTGTGTAACTAATGAATAACTTTAATGTAATCTCAAAATTATTTGCTTAAAGTTATACATTAATACATTGGGTTAGAAATCTTTGTTGTATATATTTATTAAAAAAAACAGCATTTTTTAAAGAAAAATTTTTCATTCTTTAATATTTGGATTTACTTTTGTGATTTTTGAATAATTTTTGTTAATTTTAACAAAAAACCTGAAATTGATGCGTTGAAAAATGGCTATTGAGAAATTTTTTTAGTGGGAATTAAGGTATATTTACTCAAAGACCAGGGGGGAGTAGTGAATCAAAATTTGTTAATTGAGCATATCAACCAGAATAAAATGTCTATCTCAGATTTTTAGTAAGCGTAGATTAATTTTTCTATCTGTGTTATCTTGGGTTTAAATAAGTGCTCCGGAGGTACTAAAATCATACGCCTTTTTCCATTAAATTTGCTTGCTCAGTCGAAATGAATAACACCATTATCAACTTTAAAAGATCCTAGCAATACCCCCAACCACCCTGGGAGTGGGCGATCCAAAAAAATATCCAAAAATGCTAAAAACTATAAATCCCGGAATCTCCCGGAATAATTTGAATGTTTTGTTGAAAATTGAGGGAATCATCACATTGAGACCTAGACCTGGTCACACTACTCGCCACACTTTTTGTAAAGGGAAGTGTGGGAAACACGCTTTACATAAAATAACGCAACATAAAAAAGGAAAGAATAGCTTCATTCGCAGGGAAGACGAAGATATAACAGATCAAACCCGTCTTTAGAAATAAGGCGAAGACCACCAAAAAGATAGTTTTACTAATAGAGTGCTTGAATACCACTCAGGAGATGCAAAAAGTTGGAAATCGAAGGAGAAAAGAAAATAAAGGACTAATGATTCGATTCTAAAGCTTAAAATGAATAAAACGTTGTAATAAACTATTGAATTAAATGTATTGACAGTTAAAATAAATTAAAAGATATGTTTAAAAACTTTAATAATAGTTTTTCTTTTTCTAGTTTTATAAGTTATGACACCTAATGATTGCTTCTTATAAATAGAATTAATGATTCGATTATTTTTTTCTTAAATAAAAATATTTTGGTGCTTCACACTCTAGAGTAGGACTACTGTCTAGTTAAGGGTCGAACTACATATATATTACTGTTGTTCATTAATATTGCTTCACCTTTTGTCATCCGTTGAAGATTAGGTGAGATTACATTGCGTGAGATGAGGGATAATAGAAGAATGAGTGAGAGAATAGAGAGAAAAGTATAGATACCAGAGAGTGGCACAAAAGTCACTTAGAATAATAAGATTAATGCTATCTCTCTCTCTCTCTCGCTAGTGAAGGAGGAGGAGGTGGTGGATGGGGATGAGGCAGAGTTTTGTTATATAAAGCGAGAAAAGCATTTTGAAAGATAAAAGCACTCACAGGACTCGCAAACTGAAGTATTTTAGTTAAAATAGAGGGTCATCTCCTTTTAAACTCGATTCTATGGCACGCATTCGGTTGGTATTCAATAGTGTTGATAATGTAGTTGGAAAGTATTGTGTATATCCTCCGGGAGTCGCACTAAATAGTAATAGAAGATGATCTATTGTGAACTTTTTCTCTTGAAAAATAGGTTCAATACTAAGATAATGCATTATACTTTAGATTCAAAGGTCCCTTAAGTAATAATGTATTTCATCCTATTCAAGTTCTCCGTATCCACCAGTTTATACTTTTGCTTCAGCTCTGCTTTTTGTTTAAAGTTTAGATTTTTTTGCTTTCAATGAACTCATGTTCAGAACACTTCCTTTTTTAGAGCGGTTGACTATTTCTCATTTATTAGACTTACTGTAAAATACGTTTAGTTATTATATACCGTATAATAAACACATATAGAGTATAACTGTTTGTGTAATAATAATGTATAACTTTGTGATGTGTTTTCGAGCAATATTTTTACTTTTTTATGCCTTCAGTACTATATATTTATACAAGAAGTGGGCATTTGTGATGTTGAGAGGTTTGGTAGAGTATAAGGTATTTGACTGCTTTTCTAGCACTCACTCAAAGTCAATTTATGACTCCAATCAAACCTGATATGATTGCCATAACACAGATCAACTTTCTCTGCTTTCAACTTCTGAAACTACTGTAATAACAATACAACTCTACTTCTCTACTTGAATCAGACTGAATAAGATACAGCACAAACTCCTTACATGTTCATAACAACAAATAATTAAATTGCATAAATTCAACGGAGAACTATTGTTCAGTTCGTTATGACTTTTGTTTATGTGGTTATCTTTTCTATTTTCAAATATTTTCAAAGTGTTTTCAAACAACTTATGAGCAAATCTCTGGTATTTATTTATTACTGCAAAACAAAGTTTATAATAATGTTTTTCAAGTTGGGAGAGATAAAAACACAACTTTAGGCAGAAATCACTCATATTTTCAAAAAAATGCATTTTAGGCACTCAAACATATATTATAAGTAGAATATGTAGAAGGGAGTAAAGAGAGGAGACATCAAAAAACTAGATGAGCTTCAGAATAGTAATTTTTTTAAAAATAAGTCTTGTAATGACAATGACTGATTATAGCACACGATTCCATATTTAATGTTATAGTAGGCTATGTTCCCTTTTTGACAAATGAATTTATTTCGTCATACATTATATTTCATTCATTTGTTACTGCAAGTGATGCAAGCGATGCATTCTTTCATACTATTCCACTATTTTGTTAGAAAAGCCTTCCTTATGCTTTTCAACTGAGAGACATATTTCAAAATATAGATCTTTCAAATATAGTCTACTAAACAAAAATAAAGTCCCAATTCTTAAACATGGTTGGCATCCATATGCAAACATACTATAGTTTTCATGAATTTTATATAAGCTTTTAATAAGGATTTTGCTTTTGTTATTATATGAAACCGATTGTAATGCACAAAAAGTTTTTATAGATATAAACCTTAGTCTTGAGCAATGCTTATCATTGAACCCTTTTCTCAACAAAAATAGTTTCAGTTTTTTACTGAATTATTGATTAGACCTGAGTCTGTGTTTCTTTTGCCTCTGCAGTGAGAAATTGTTTGATGTTTTCTTCTTTATTAAGAAAATTGTCAGTTGTATTCATATACAGTATTGCGTATACATACATATGATGTGACTCTTAAAACAAAGGAATCTCAGGGGAGTGTGAGTGCCAACACATGAGCATGTTATGTGACATACTGTTCACTTGTACTCTAAACAATATCTGCACCAGAGATGCTCTAACAAAAAATGATGAAAACATGCATTCATTGTGAGAACTGCAAGTTGAGTGCACTCGTGTTTTATGAACACTGTTTATTATCTGCTTTCTATTCAGTTACAATCAATATTCATGCTTAAAATCATTGCTGAGCTTCACTTTTACAAATTTTTGCCGAATATTGGGAAAAGAAATTGTTATTTTGTTCTGAATATTCTGTGCGATATATTCAAAACCAAGTTTTAAAGCATGAATGTATTCAGCAATGATTTACATGCCTGTACGGGTATCTCATTTGACAATAAAAACAACTTCTAAACTGAACAATGCTATAAATTATATAAAGAATTTTGATAAAACTGATCAAAAGTTTTGATATTTGTTTAAAAAAAGATTAACTAATGATTAATCAGACATTTCTCAATAAATTTAAACTCCTTTTCATTATTGAAATTAATTGCAACAAAAAAGTTATCTGCAATGTTCTAAAAATATATCAATCAGTTTGCTATAGAAGTACGTTATCGATAAGTTAAAAGGAGTAACGCTGATAATGGTTAAACTTCTGAACTGATGGATGTATGAATGCATGAATAAATGCCGACAATGACCTGACGTTCTAAACGTTTTTGTTCGGTCACGAGAAATCGCACCTACAAACCATGTCCTTGTTTAATTGTAATAACAAAAAATATTTTTATTTTTAGTTAACTTTCAAAATATTGTTTTCAATGTTAATCAACTTTATCAACTAAACATTTTTATGAGTTTTTTTTATCACAAAATTAATATATTTTAAAACAATAAATCAATAAAATTTCAAATTTTAAAACGGTTTTAATGTGTTGAATAAAATAATATTATACTTTATAATTGACAGCATTTTAAATATATTCATCTTTATTATTTTGATAAAGTTATACATTACTTAATTGCTAACTTGTAAGAAAGTTTTCATTTTATGCAATTTGATAAAAAGAATGCTGAAATTGAATCAAAGGAAACACAGAATTAAAAAACCTCGAAACAGACCCATTTTTAGTTGTGATTTATTATTTTTAGTGTCCATTTTTGACTGCATTGGATGGATCAGACGGTACGGTACGGATTTTGTAATTAGGAATGCAATTTTGCTCAAAAGATCCACAACCCTGTAAAAGCGCCATACAGTTTTTCAATGTTACCTTTATAGCTACAGTAAAATTAAATATAAGTGAGAGCTCAACATTAATTTTTATGGTCTCTTAAGCGCAATATTTACACAAAATAACT
>JAQGAM010000411.1:0-13192 GCA_034697665.1 Nanhermannia comitalis
CAGTATATGAGTCTATTTTTGCAAATCCCTGTTTTACAAGTTTTGCATAATATAATAAATGTATTAATGAAATGAATATACACTAATTTGAATGTACTTTTTGTACGGTAGGCAATGAATTAAAAGGGGACATGTGTTGGCGGCACTTAAAAGACAAATCTAATAATAAAGCACTAATGCATTATTACAAACTCATTCTAACGTTGGAATAGAAGATTTGTGAAGCGAAATAATCAAATCCACTGCCAAATAAAGAGTGCGAGTCATACTAGAGTCGCATTCCGTCTCTGCCATCTCATCCATTATCATGCAGTGTATGATCAGTCGTACCAAAGTATTGATCATTAGAGTCATAGATATTTGGATTTATGCGCCCAAAGCAAAGTCAATTCAAAATATCATTTTTTGAAGGTTTGGTACTGTTTGTTGAGATTCATAGCTTGCATCTGATTATACGTTAATCTAAATCAGATCCAAATAACTATTGGATCGTCTTATCATTATTTAATGATAATTTAAAATTTGATGACTCGATGTGTCGTACATTCACCTCATTTTCATATTTGTGACTTTAATCAGGTTATAAGCAATGGGGAGAGCATTTGGTGAGCGCTCATCTAATAATATGGGAAAAGAGCAAATGTGCATCAAATGCATCGAATATCTAATAGTATATGCAAAATGTATTGACCATCTGTGCCATTAAGCTTTCGTTATCACATATTGGAAAATATTGTGATCTCGAATGATTGCCACATAATCAGTGATCGAGTGCTGCATTACTGTAGCTCATGATCAGTTGTCTCAGTGCAAACATTTGTAGACGGCTTTCAGGCACATGTACTGTATCATAAAGCAAAGGTTAGCCAAAAGGAACAATGAATGCCATATCTCTCTGACTTTCATTTTGAGGTCTCAAACAGTAAATTTAGAAACAGTCGCAAAACACATGTCTTAAACATTGCTAAGAATAAACTTCTATATAATTTGTTTGAGCAAAATATTAGAATAAATCATATTTTTGGTCTTCTCAGCAATAATTGAGTTGAATATATTCAACAAAATATATTAACTCTCAAACAATAGACCAAACATTTATGACTTCGATCCTTCGCTCTGATTAGAAGTATCACTATTTATGTGACCAGTAGTGAAGCCAACCTTTCTTTCTTTCATTGTTGGGAACATAATCCCATTCATTCATACCATTCATCTTCATAAAGACATAAAGACACGTGACTTCAAAACAGAACATTGATCCGGAACTAAAGTCAAAATAATCATAGATCTGATGAAATGGTTTAAGCAGTCATTACTTATTCATGTAATAGATTGCAAGACCAGAAGACGATCACTTTAAATGTGTTCATTTTTGCTTAATTTGATTATTTTCTCATTATCTCTGGTATCGTGAGTTTGATCTGAAATATTAATAGTACAGTACAACAGAGTATAGCATATCCTCTCTAATTGCTTGTTTGCATTTCAGAGAAGAAAGGATTTCGTTTCAATTTATTGCAATCAATGATTTATAAAATGTTGGATTAGAAGTTATATTCTGTTATGGAAGAGTATATGGAAGAATGTAACAACAGTCTGGACACCCCCATAGTGGGGGAAGCCTAATACCCCACTATGAAAATCAGAAAATAGCAAATTAATAATAATTATGATATATTTCAAAATTTTTGGTAGTAATTGATTTTACGTTTTTAATAATTTCATTAAACAAATCAAATAACAACTATTAAAAAATTGTCTTTTAATTTAAATGAATTTTAAGCCCCCTTTGATTCATGAGAGATCACACCCTTAAGATCAACTTTGAAATCCAAATTTCATGAGTTTTGGTTTGATTTTACAGTTAAAAATATTATTGAGTATGCTTTAGCTCATAATATCAATATCGTAATGAATATTAGTAACAAAATATGACATATTAAGTAGCAATGAAATCCCACTTTTCCTCCCCCACAACGCTATTTTTAGCATGCTTTTAAGTATTAATAATCTGTAATATTAGGGATAATACCTCTCTGACAGCGCTAATTAATTTGTGAGGCTCTATGTTTTAAATTCGTTTTTTACAATTTTAACATTTGTTTTGTGAGCGTTTGTTATAATTTAAGTATAAGAATAGCTATTCTTGATTTTGTGCTCACTAATTAACATCAGTTCTATGTTTACAACAATTCATTGAAAGATAAGTCAATACAGGTATCAGAGATCAAAATAATATATTTATCATTAATCTGAAACTCAAATATGAATGAAAAGGAGTTTTACTGATTATGCAGTTATAAATCCTTATCTTAACGCTAATCCAAAGGTATATCTACAGATTAAAAGTTAGAAAAATTCTATAATTAACGCAGTTCTATAACTTGAGGCTATAATAATAATAAATGAGTCATTTAACTAAAACTTTAATTAATGATTCATTGAAGTACACAACAGATCTCAAATTGTTAATCACTACGAATATTTGCTGTAATAAAATTAATTTGCTTTTAATTTCCTATTTTTCTATCTATAAAATCATACAATGATAACAGTAATGTCTGAACAGACACTTATATTGCATATAATGTTAAGCCCATGACTAGCTTAAAGTTATACTGGAGTAACAGTTCTCACATGCCTTTATCATTCATCATCGGAGTGTGTTTATTAAAATACTTGTGTAAACTTGTGTGGAACTGTTTCTTAGCCGGGGAAGACTGCTATTTCAGTGATCACTCATTTTACTCATCAGTATTGCACCGATAACTGACCATTTCTAGTATAGCTTTATTTTAGTTGAGATCGAAATGAATACATTGAGTGTTTATGCACTTATACATAAGATATCTTCACATTAAATTATTTTTTGTAGACTCCAATATCGAACAATATGATGCATATCATAGTTAGTGAATGAGAGAATACAAATGATTGACAAACCCACATATGAGTGTTGCCATCAGTGATCTGCCCGTTTGTGCCACTAATTTTAGTCTTATATATAAGTTAGTAATATTCGTAATACTAGTATTAGTGTAACTCAAATAAGTTCTAAACCCTTCTTAATTCTCCCTATAATCTGATTCAACATGTTTTGCCTTAAGAAAAGCTATAATTATTTATTTTGAGGTCAATTTTCAATTCTGGTCACCTCGCAAAAGAAGATATACTAGAGTCAATGAACAAATCGCTAATCTATGCTTGAGATTAGAGCCTAATGCTATAAATGCAATTTCAAGCTTAAAAGATCTTCTCATAAATAAAAATAATACCGTAGGTTCATTTATTGATTATTTAAAACACTGTACTTTAAATTTTTTTTGTTGTTCAAATAATTAAGTTGAACGACATTTTAGAAAAATACTCAAAATAAACGTCAGGCTTCTCAATACAAATCTGATTAAAATGAGAAATTAAAAGTGTTTGAGAACTTATTTTAGTACCACTAATATTAGCAGCAGTAACGGGCGGTCACCTCTGCCAATAAGTTAATTCCTTATATAAGTCTAGTCGAAGAGGCGCCCAAAAGAGATGTGTTCTAAGTGTGAGTGCATATAATTCAAGTAAACATGTTTGTTGTGTGATGAATGATATGCACTTGGAATTTAACTTTACTATTGATAACATGTTTCAAGATTTCGCTCCTTTAAATAATTTGCACTCTATTTTATAGTGACCGGTATTTTAAAATGGCTTAAAAGAGTAAAATTGCTTAACTATTATCTAGTTATTGAACAGATTTTGATTTTAAATATTTACAAAAATCCATTTCAATAGTAATTAGATTTAAAAATGAATCAACAAATGCATATCAAAATTGCGAAATAATCTTCTTATCGAAATACTCATTAAAATGCATCTGTTTATACACCACTGATCAAAGTTTTGTCTGCATTCAAACAGTGCAACCTTTGGACTCAACATATTCTAAATATTCTATTCCTATCTCTTGTATTTGAGAGTATATCTTGTGATATACCATAGAAGTGAATTTTGATGTATTTGCTCTTTTGGGTTTTCCTTATAATTAAAAGCTGTAGAGAGTATCACAAAAGAGAAACTCTTGCATTATATGGAATGAGTCACATCGCATATCGGAAGTACATCACCGGCACGTGCGATGGCATTCGGTCTATATTTTGAATGCACTACATTTTATATGCACTAACATTGGAGCGAAAGACTCTTTATATCCGACACACGACTCTTTTTGATGAAAAGCTCCATATTGTAAGTCTGACCAAAGCCTTGTCGTGGGAATTGAAGTTTGAAACTATATTCAGAGCGAAGGCAACTGAAGGCAACTCTAATGAACTTAAAACCTATGTATGAGATCATACATCTATTTCTAAAGTCCTTTCATTACCACAGCATTAATGTTTGCTTTTTCTGTAGTTATATTACGGCAATACTGTTACAGCTGGTACTGCACCAGTTCTACCAGTGTATCACTGAATCAACATTTGAGTTCTACTATCAGTTGTCAAACTTCTCGAACTGGTCTGAAGTTCTCATAACTGATAATTTGGCACAAAAATTAAGGCAATATTTTGCTCGAATTTTATTTTAATTCAATTTTATTAATCGAGTGAAATATTAAATCATTTTTAATGCAATTTTAAAGCATAATTATTTTGTACTGTACAGCCTTAAAATGCAAAACATATTACACGAATCCTCCGCTTGAACTTATTTTTAGTTTTACTCCAAATACTGTTCAGTATTTTCTCAAGACATGCAAAGCTCTGCTTATTTTGATACAGATATTTAAATCCATCTGAATTTGGAGCAGAATTGCAGACTTTAGAGAAATGCATAGTTTTTTAGTTTTCGCAATTATTTTATTATTAATTTCAATCAAAACAACGAATTTAAGGCTAATTTTTTTAAATTTTGGCCTCAATTCAGGTCTTATATCTATCAAATCAAAAAAATTTTATGCATTTTTAATAATTGGCTAAATTTACTGAATTATAACTGCATTAAAAGTTGATTAATATTGAATACAAGGTATATATTCAATGATTCCCAAGAGACTGATCCGCCCGTTTCCGTACGATTGGTCACATCAGGTGATGACGATCTATGAGTTTCCAAAGCAACTGCACATTTACCATAAAAAGAATATAACATGATATACCTTTTTGACAATATAACATCAATGTTTGTATGCCTTAAGGCCTCCGCCCTTACTCTCTATTGAAATTCCGACAAAATTAAATTTACTTTTCGGGTGTGATTCTCGCCTGCCTTTCATTTTTAGTGATAAGTTGATGGAAATTATATCAAACTCTGTTTATCAAAAGTAGAGTCTGAAAAAAATTATTGATATAAGTATAAGAACTGAAATCAAAATCACGTTCAAAAAATAATTAAATTAAAGTAATCATTTCTTTTCACGTACTGCACAATACAAACTCAGGCTTAGAGAACACACATTTGGAGAACTTGTATGAATCCCTAATTCTTGCTTTCCTGCAAACAATACTTTTCTACAGTGAAGTCGATGAGAGAGATAAGTGAAGAACGAAGTTATAAATAGATCAATAATTATTGGTATTAAATATCGAAATCTGGACTAAACTCAAATTTGATTTGATGCTGACAATTATTATTGATTATTAACGGTTTTAATTATTGTTTAACATTCCATTTTAAGCAACTTAAAATTTACTCTTTTTCATTTAAATCAGTGGCGTAACCATTATTCTAGTAATTAAATTCAACAATTACTATACTTTATATGAATATATTTCATAAGCTTTTATAAAATCAAATATATTTAACATATTAAACGTTCAAAAAAGATTAAATTTAATTAATTTAAGTGCGTTATACTGTATCCATAACGCATCTTTACAATAATTGTAAGCAACAATTTTGGTGATGTTAATAATTATATTATTAAATATCAATAAAATGTATTTAGCATTTACTAAATTTTTGAGGAACATTATTACACTTTTATTAAATTTAATTGAATTTTTAAACTATTTGATGGTTTGCCGAATGCAGTATTTAATTTAAATACTGCCATCATTTAAGAGTAAATATAATATAATTATAAAATATTTCAAATCAAACAAATTATGCTTTGAATATATTTATTTTACAGTAATGTATAAATTTTGTATTATATAATTTTTTTTGAATGAACAAATCACGATTATTCGAAATGATGTTACTTTTGTTAAATCTTAACAATTATTGCTATTCGACAGCATCTAAAGAATGAAAATCTTTAAATAAAACTTTGGTCTTTAATTAAATGTTTAGCTTATTTTTTCCGGAAATACTCTTTAGTTTGGTATTATAGTTATGGTATTATTTTATAGTAAGACTGCTATTCAATTCACTTATTCTTTAATAATTTAAACAACTTTTGAATTAAAGAAATTAGAAAAAAATAATTAATTGATGCCATTTATAAAAGCAAATCACAAGTGTTCTTCTTCTTGATTATTACAAACAAAGAGTACAGATCTTAAAAAAGAATATTTTAATTTATGGTCTATGCTTATAATTATATAGATTTCATTTAATATAATAATAAGAATTTGTAATATTTGACGTAATGACAGAAAAACAAGTGAATCATGGCTTTAATGCATTGATTGAAACGATTTGGGATTATATTTGATTAAAAGCTGAAAACATTTGAGAAATTCCTATTAAAGTTTTTGGAATTAATCAAATCTTATTGATCTCGCAAATGAAAAGGAGGGCGACTGACAATCTGAATCACAATAAAATAAGTGAAATTCTTGTATGACTGCCTTTTCTGACTGGGAGACCATGAAGTGCACGTGCATTTCTGTAACTCTTAGAATTACGCAGCTGTAGACCAATAATAATAATAATGATGGTCTCGTTCACTGAGTCGTAATATAACACGAAACTCATGAATGTATTGCAGCACTATTTGTGAGCCAACACACTATAGCTTTTTCATTTCCTATATAACTTCTATCCATGCATAGTAGGAGGGCTTATACTATGTTGAAGGCATTGTTTATCGATCCGGAGACCTTATGATGTACTGTAAGATACAATACTGGAATCATTCTAACTCTGAAAGTATTCTCTTATGTAAAAACACGGTATTCAACAAAATAATCAATTCTGTAATAATTATTGTCTGTTATATTGTTTTTACAATGTTTTCAGTTATTTTTAGGCATTAATTATTTGATTAAGTTTCGGTATTAGCTGTTTGTTGTGTACCATAATGTAAATTAATGCAAATAAATTAAATTTATTGATTGCTAATGCTATATATGAGCAGATGGGACCACACTCTTAATTGAATTAATCTGAAGAAATAAATGTAACCTTGTTTGCAATCCTGTTTATAAGGTGAACACATATCTACATATGTGACGTCAACTGTGCTGTACAATCGTTTAAAATTTAACTTGTTTAATTCAATATACATTATATGTAAATTTTAAAACTTAGCATAACTTGAAATAAAAGTTGTCGATTCATATCAATAAACTTAATGTAAACTCAATTAGTTCTTAAGCCCTTATAGAGATGTCTTTTCCGGATTGACGACAACATATTTTTTGAGTAGCTGTACACCAATGAGGGTTTTATATTCTTTTAAACAGCTCTTAAATAGACAGATACAGAAACAATTTATCAGTTATTCATAATTTCTTGTATTGACTTTTAATTTGAAATGAATTAATTTCTTTGAATAAAAATTATAGTAATCAGACTTTTAATAGAAGGCTTCAAATTTGCCAAACATTTGCCATATTTCATATTTTTTGTATTAATACATCTAATCAGTGCCGAACCCAGAAATTTTTGGTTAGGGGCATAGTAACAGGGAAGCATATTAAATTTGACAATTTTTCTTAATAACTACAGACCTCACTTAAATACTTCGAAATACTTGGGGGTCTGGACTTCATTGGCCCCAAGCTGGGGACAGCTGTGCATTTAATTTAAAGGATACATTCACATTTGATTGACATTAAACACTGTTTTATAAGTGTATCAATTTTACTATATATCCAAAACTTATTATTTTATATATAATATTATTTAAAATAATATAATTGGCTTTTTGCAAATTAATTTCAATATTTTTTAGTATTTTTTTGAAAATTAAAACATACTTTAAAAGCAATACTTTTATAATATCGTATTATATACTTATTATACTATCGAATTAATAAAATACGAGGGCATTCAGGTTTTATCTTCTTTTTAAAACAAAATCAAAGTTATGATAATCAAAGAAAAATCTAATTTCATTATAAAGATATATTTTTTTGGTTATTTTAATTTATAATTATTATAAAAAAAAATAATATGCAATTCTTATTAATGAATTTAATAAAATGATGTCTTATTATTTGATGCAATTTTTAAATACTGGTTACAAAATGATAGTATTTATGCAATGATTTCACAAAATCATTAAATTGAATGAAAAAAATAACCAAAAAAATTGAATTTTTACATTTAAAACATGAGTTTAAAATATTAATAGAAAATCTCTTTTAATTCCTTATTAAGCAATTTTTACTTGTATTTGATTTTAATTTAAAAATTACTTTCTGTCTCAATGTATTGAAAATTCATTTATAGCTGTTTTTAGTGATTCTATTTATAGTGAAACAGTTTAAAGGGATTTTCAATATTTATCATTTTTGGGAAAAATTAATTTATCATAATCTGAATAATATATTAGAGAGAATGGGATCCGAAAGTAGTCTTAGATTTGATGTTTTTTTAAAAGCCTAACCAAAGTCAAGTAAATTTAGTGTTTATGCTCTGCTCTCATGATGTTTCGACTTCTTATTGATCGCTTGGACTACAATGTCGTCGTTGGTTACCATTGACACTCACTGTATCATAAAATGAGAATGACTTTTACGGAGTGACACTTTCTTTGACTTTCAACTTGCAATCCAATGCTTTTGTTAGATCTAAAGATATCCAATTCGAACATTTTCTGCAAACAATGCAGACACAGCAGTATTGGTTTTGATCCCTTTAATATCTGACTCACTTTATATTTCCCTGAATTTCTTAGATTTTAAAATGAAGTCTATTTTGTAAGGATTACGACATTGGCGTGCAATCAATCAACATAGTAGTCAATCAAAGAATAAAATTAAGATATTATTGCTATGTTTGCAAATAAAATAATGTATCTCTATATGGGCAACATTTGAGAGACACCTGATATTAAATGCAGATTACATTTAGAGCTTAGAGATGTAACACTGCATAACCTCATTAAAGTTTGTTCATTCTTATGAATTTACAAGTCTATCAATAAGGTTTTGTGTGAATTGGAGCTTAAAATGTTGAATTTTTTCATAAAACGTATGGGACTTTTTTGAATCAATGACCTAAGAGCAATTGAAGCCAAACTCCGGTCTCTACATTAAATATGCAACTCTGACCAGTATCTAATGAATGGATTTATCAGCAAAGATAAGGTCACATTTTTTCAATAGTATACACAGGTAGTAATAGTTATTGTCTCTACGTTTGCCAATTCAAATACCACATTAAAATGACTAAAAAAATTCTCAGCACTAGTGAATATTTATTGTAACTTAGAGTAGAAACACTATCACAATGCAAAGGTCGCTATGAAATCGCTGCGCTGATAACAACAATGATAAGTACTTTATAAAATGCGTTGAACAGCATTACTATTTCCTTTATTTTTGTTATTCATCCCATTATCACAATCATCCTTTCCCAACGTTTCATTGTTTATTGGCATTAGTTGTATCACTTTTACCATAGTATCACTTATTGACTTTTGCCAAAATACCGCTGCGGTTGCCAACCTGTGGTACACGTACCACTATGTGGTGCTCAAAATTTTCTAGTTGTAAGTCCACACAAATTATCATAAAAAAATCCTTTAATAAAAAAATTTTAAATTGAGCTAAAATTTAATTTAGCCTTAAGTGGTGCGCAACGCAAAAAAGGTTGGAAACCTCTGGTATAGCATAAAATATAATTCCAAAGTATGACTTTTTCCATCAACTGCATTACTATTAGTGCACACCTGCACAAAGAGGTCACACATGGATAGTAAGTTATAGTATTTCACTATTTCTTTTGTCCCATTTTCTCAGTTTGTATACTATAGGAGTTTAATAGGAATTTAAAATACCTCAGACTGACTAAAATTGTTTTTAAATCTAAAAAATGGTACACAAACTTATTGTACTACAAATACTATTTTTATAAGTTTTAAACACGATTAGACTTTTAAATTCGTGGCATTTCTATTACTAATGACTATGAATTTTATAAACAGAAGGAAATATTGCAATAAATTAGATTTAAATTTATAAATATAGATAATGACTAAACGATTCTTTACATTAATGCGCTACTAAGTAAAAAAGGTCTATTGTTGACTATGAGCTTATAATAATCACAATCACAGCACTAGTAATGTAATAAGGTTTAGGTCAGGTCTGCGCAAATAAATTTATATATAAATTTTTGATAGATTTGTATAAATTTAGATATTTATGTGAATTTAGAATTAAGCACAAGAGAACACCTGTTAACGAGAACTCTAAATTAATGAAATAGTAGTTTAAGTTTGTTTGCAAAACGTCGGCCAAAAATCATTGAGAAAGCATTTGAGTGTTTAAGTATTTTTTGAGATATCGATAATCCATAGAAAACCAATAAATTCTTAACAAGGATGGGGAGAAAGAAAGGGATTCTTTATAATGACTGAAGTGGGAGAGAAAACTATCAATGGTTTCGTACGTATAGTATGAGCTATCCGTCAGTCGCCAATTCGTCGCCAACACACCTGAGAATTCTAACTTGTTTGGTAAACTGCTAGGATAATGACTGCAGGCTTCCGCTTTCAAAGTTGTAGTAAGTTTGCAGGTTGTGACTATGGTTGTGACTATGCATCACTGAATGTCTATGTTGTACCCTATGTTGTACCATATCTCCAACTCATTGCTGCACTCATAGCATCGCATAACAATCCACCTGTGATTTTAATTTTCTATAAGACTATTCTATGCTATATTCATGCTATATATTCATGCTATGTATGCTCTTATCATTATTTTATTTTTTATTATATCTCTCTTTATTATAGCTCGCTATTTAAAATTGCTTTTTCACAAAACTTGATTTTATTTTTATTGGTCATTGAAACTCAAGACACAGGTTTGTGATTATTAACTGCATTAAAATATAGGTTATTGACAATTCTGGTCTTAAACTTGATAAAACTTACTAACATTCAACACTTTTCTTATGCACAATTCACACACACAGACAGACACACACACACACACAAACTCAATGTTCAGTACAGTACGAGATAAACACAATGAGAAATCTGAGAAGTATTTTATTGAACTTCTGGCTTATCGCTAAATGATGTTTGTTATGCTTTTTTATTGACATATACTTTTATGTAATCGTCATTTTGTGTAATATTTTCTTCTACACTACCATTAGTTTTACTCATTTTCATCAATTGTTTCTTTCAGAGCACACCTGCACAAAAAGGTCAAACAGTGCAGTATTTCACTGTTTCTTTTGGCGTCTCATTACTCGTTGCGTTAAATACTGTTTTGCCATTATCTCGATTGTAAGCTTACGGCTATAATAATAATAATAATACAGTACTAGCATTAGTAATAGCATTAGCTGTGACTATATTTTTTGATTATACGTCTTCCTTTCTATTTTATAATGTACTGCATAGTATATAAGATTGCATTCATTTACAAAAATATTAAACAGAATGAGTGATGTCATCAAAATATAATTTCTGAATTTTGATGTCTAACCCTCTCAAGGAAAATAGTTTTATATTAGTAATAGTTATGTCGTTTAGTATTTACCAGAATAAGGAAGTACTGAATCAAAAACTAAAATCTGGAAAATAAACAATTATATTGTATGCAATCCTTTATTTAAATTTCAAGACTAGAATTTTTTTTAAAAACTTCAATTAAATTTAAACTTTATTTGAAAGCGTACGGATTGAAGAGCTCATAAAGTATTGGAGAGTATATGGCGTTTGACTGATATATTCGCCACATAATAAATAGCAAGAGTGGTACTCATACACAATGCGAGTTATACCATATTTTATAATTCCAGGTGATGTGACGCTAGTTTTTAATAACAGATTGGCTGCTGGTGTGTATTTTTACAAGCCTTAGAAGCACGAACTTGTATTCAATGTTCATTTTAGTGATATTCCATTAAACGAATTACATCTGCATATAGTTTAAACAGTTTAAACTAAACACCCGAACTCAAAACCTTTCTACCACTACTAGACTGTTGTGTTAAATGCTGCTTATAATGCTTGTACTGCTTGTTACTCATAAGGACATCTGCGCCCAAGCAATCACTCTGCAGGACAAAGTTGTGAGATCTCAACTTTTAATCTAATGATATACATCTGGCCGTGTATTTCATTATTTTAATTGAATGTTAAAAAACCGATTCCTTCGCAATTGGTTTGCAGGTGGACTCCATTGCGTCACAACTCGAATCTGTGCTACAGATAAATAATTACTGTATTAATACAACTTCCCGTTCTCACAACTTATAAGGCATATGGACATCAAGTATTGCTTTGAACGCCAGATTGCCATAGAATGAATGCCAGATTCTTTTAATGCCGGTCTGCATGTGCTTGTGCTGCGACCTTCTGCTTCGGCTTCTCCTGTGGGAATCAACTCCAGGAGACTAAACATTTAACATCACTTTGGAGTCAATAGTCTCTTATTTTTATGTATTAATTAAGGCTCTGCTGGTATTTTATAAACCGGGTATCGCCAGCCTGTCTGAGTTTTGTGAGTTTTAATTTTCTTAATAGAATACACATATATGTAGACATGAAGGTTGACAGTCGTTGAGTTCTAACATCGGGACAAAACTATTAAAACAATTAAAAAATTAATTTTTAGTTAAAATTCTATCAAAAGTTTAAAATTCAAAACCTGTTTTGTTAAAACACTGATTGAATTGACACAGATTGGGTTCAGTTTATAGCGCAGATGTGGACCTAATTAAGAAATTTGTTTCAATACTCTCTAAATCTATACACAGATCCATAGTATCAAAGGGTCCGCTTTCAGATCAGTACGAATTGGCGGACAATGATCGATTGTGGATCTGGTTATAACTCACGGTGGAAATAATG
>JAQGAM010000412.1:0-13190 GCA_034697665.1 Nanhermannia comitalis
AATTAAATTAAATTTTCACTTGACATATAATACACACTTTTGGTTGTTATATGAATTATGCAGCGAAACAAAATTCATTTTCAATCTATCACTGTCTCAAGCGATCATTGAATCAAAAAAGAGTTAAATTCATGCAATGAAAAAGCATACAAAAGCAATAGAAAATAACTTCACTTCTCAATCACTTTGAAGATAATAATGGATGTCGTGATGGTTAAGCTCAATAATTATCTAAAGCACAGCTAATATTCAAAGTGTATTACCTTATAAGTGCCTAAATTATTAACAGTACATTCGAGCACAGCATCACGACCACTCGCGACGGTAACATTATTGATATGTTCCAGAAATTCCGGCGCTTCTACTGAATAGCTTGATGTGATCACTGAAAGAGAAGAAAAATAGATATTATTATAGGATGAAAGTGAAAAATGTTTTGTTTCTGTTTATTCATAAACAACTTGTTCAATACTAACGAGTCGGTAGAAATTGGGTAAAAATGGATTTTCAAAAGTTTTTATAGATTTATGAGAGTAAAGCATTATATGAAGTAAAGTGTATGCATTATATGTAGTGCATCACAAATCTAACGATATTTTTCATTTATATTCATTTGCAATGCATTGCAACACATTTCAAATGGCTTTTTGTAAACTTATTCTCTTTTCACTACAAAACATAAAAGTTTTATTTTTACCAAATATTTGTATGTTTTTCATGTAATATATTACAAAATATGGAACTCTTCTCTTGTGATATCCTGTTTATCCTCAAAACTCTAGAGGATATCGTGATATCCTCTGCACTATCTGTTTATGGTCTTAATATTCATAAAATCTCTATAAAATGAATAAACTGCCGGTGCGCTAAAATTGATAGAAAACAAACATTTTAAAGTTAATTAAACATAAATTAACTTAAATTAATCAATTTTTGAATGAATTTCTGCTCAATTATATACTTATAACTAGAATGACTTGTATAGGTATGTATGATAACGGATCACACGCTCATCAATTATTAGTAATTTCGGAATTAACATCAAATTTCACTTCGAGACACATTTAAATTATACAAAATAAGAAAATATGAAATTTTTATTTCATTAGATAACTTATATGTATCAGCAAAAAGTTAGATAAAATATTAAATTGAATTTACATTTTAAAAGTTTTTAATGTAATAAAAATAATTTTTTTTATATAAAATAAATAAATTGATGGATTGATAGATGATTTACTTTTGAAAAATACTATTAATATTCAAAACACTATTTTATTTTGCTCTTTCATATATGAAAAGCTATTTGAATCCAAGATTCTTTTGAGGATATTTTGATTTGTCTTAACATAAAAATGATAGACATAAGATATATTGATATATTGGGATAAGGTTTAGAAAAAATACAATCAAAATTGGAAAAAAGTGAAGCAACAACACTATCAGTAAAATGATCTCTAGTTTTGTATATTACCGTGAAATGCACTCTCACTATTAACATATAACTTATTCTAAATTTCTTTAAATTCACATCATTTGTCTTTCTTTCACTTTTTATACCCAATTTGTCAATACAGTCAAATCCCGATCGCTTTTACAGAGACATAAGTTTATTAGCATTTTTACTTTATGTACAATATCACTAATAATAATATCTCTAATTCAGAGGATGATTATTATAATGCCTTATTTATTGCGTATTACTTATAGAAGTAATAAATATTTAACTACATAAGTATATTACGGATAATATTTTTCAAGTGAAGATTTATTAACTCATGACATGCGATGACTTTATATATTTCTTGATACTCTCAATTACAAGTATAATCAGATAATTTCAAAGGACTGTACTTTTCTTCTTACTCTTCAATTTTACTCTCTTTGAGTCAATATTTTGTTTTGAAACTACAATAGATCTAAATTATGAAAATAGCGAAAAATTGCAGAGAAAGGACTTTTTTTATTTATTTTTTTGTCAGTGTATTCTTCAAAACTAAAATTTTCAATGAAAAAAATTTTAAATATTAATTTAAACCACTTTTAAAAAGGTGAATAAATGATTTATTGCCCTAAAAACTAACTTAATTATCAGTCCTCACAGAAAATGATTGATTTTCTTGAGATTTTATTTCAAGATAAAAGTTTATATAAAAGTCATGAAATATTTATCACTTAAGCAAAGCTTTAAGAATAAACTAAATAAGAATTAGTGATTGAAAAGACTGCTTTCTCAAAAAATTAAGATCATTTTAGAAAAAACTCATGAAAAGTGAAGACGTTATGCATATAAAATCCACTTTATATGACTCTGAAGTCAATTGTAATGATTGGCCAAATATATGGTATTATTTGTTTGATTCCACAATTGCGGCTGCATTTCAAACATTTCATCTATTGTTTGTTCAACTGATTTCTTTAGTACTGATGCAGTACTTTCTCTTTCCCTAACCCGTGACTTGAAAATATTATTTTACAAAACCTTCAATTTCTTTGGTTAACAAAATTCGTATAAAAAGATTCCTTAATTTTTCGCTCAAAACCCCAAGTGATTGAAATCGATTCAAAAGTAGAGTATTATTGATATACAATTCATGAATTTAAACTTTGACCTCATCTAATGTTTTTCTCGACAAATCTGTGCTCAGACACGAAGAACTAAATATTTAATAAATTTTAGACTAATATAGAATTGTAAAATAGTGTTAAGAAGTTTTTACATAAAATCCAATAGAAAAGGCTTTAGTTTCATGCATGGGTGCAATGCATTTGATATTCAAAAGTTTATTTCTTTTTATGCAAATACTTATGAATAATTTTATGCTTTAGTCTCTCGCAAATCCAGCTAAAAAGGTATCAAATTTAGTACTTTAACAAATATTTTTAAGAAGTATCAGAAAAACAATACCAAAGCAAATACGAGACGATATTAAAGTACTTTTTTCATAAAGAATTGAAAATTTTTAGTCAAGTCATTAAATATTAAAAATATTGTTTGTCATTAGGACTGCAGTGTTATCACAAGTGAAAAATAATATTAAAAATTATTTGATTAATAGTCTTAAGTAAATAATTGAAAGAAATTTTAAATTCAATGTTTGAATCGAAATAAAAAAATTTTATGTAAACTTAAGTAAAGCATATTTTCATTTGGGAACTCACAAAATAAAGTACTAAATAATTAAATTAATCAATATTTTTGTTAATTTCCTCAAATCTGTATCTGAGTATTCTTTCAGAAGATGAGAAGAAAATTGTTTTGATATAATTGAAAGATTAAGCGATAAAAGGGGATTAGTGTCACATCAGTTGGGATACAGTGAAGGATAAGATTAAATGGACTAAAAAATAGAATTGAGTCACAAAATAGTAAAATAGTTTCCCATTTAACTTAAAAGTTTTAATTTCATGACTAAATCTGGGAAAACATAAAAATTGAAAGAAGTTTTAATCGAAATCTTGATTGAATTCTAAATAAGAAGTTTATCTGAGATCTAAAATATATTTCAAACTAAAGTCTTATTCAGTTGAAATGGAAATCTTTTATTAGTGAAAGCATTTGAAGTACTGGCACTACTACTACAGATATATTAAGTTATATTGTTATTATACGTATAATAGAGTATAGTATAATATTTACATTAACTTCAAAAGTCACTGGATATAAACCAATAAAGATCATTAAAAAAAAGTAATAATAATTATTATAATTGAAGCCTAGATTTTTGAGTAATTAGCTTAATGTTCAATGAACTAAATTTAATAATAAATAAAACTAATTTTATGTCAAATAATTTATTTTATTACTTATTTATATGCAATAATTGTAAAGTTATTTTATATTTTCTAAAAGTTAAAAACTCGGTTTTGAATGCGTTTAATAATATTTATTTTATTATAAACTAAACTTAAATACCGATATTTGTTTTGTGCATTCAATAATATTCATAAATTATTCAATAGATGAATGAATTACTAATTTTTAAAACAGTAAAATTCATTAAATTAATAGAGCCCATACACATTCAAATCCCACTTAATGTTAGAAATGTTTATATAATTCAGTTTTAAGTAATAAATGACTTCGTAATAAGCAATTTGTTTGAATATCTTTTAAATCATTAATCTTATAAAATATTTTCTCAATTAATATTTAAATGAATTTTTATGGTAATATAAGAATAAAAATGACCTTTTTTGCTATTAAATAATTTGACGGATAAATGGAGAAACGAAATTATTATAAAATTATGAAATATTAGTTTTTTAGTTTTCTCAAACTTAAACTTCATTTTATAAACTTTAAAGAGATAATTGTTAATATTGTGAGAGACAAACAGATGCTGTAATACTGTTTAATTCAAGCATTTAATGTTCAATGAAGAGTAGGGTATAACTGCACAAACTTTAATGTGAACCGATCACGATCTTAGTTATCAGTACATTAGGAGAGACACCGAATTATACTTAAGAGTTAAGCTTTTCTTAATTGTATTACTCGCACAGTAGAAAAGTTTGAGAAAAGTTTGATTACAGAAAGTTTGGTTTTTTAGAAAGTCATTAAAATATTTAATCGAATCTATATTTGGAATAATTTTAGTCCACAATGAAATCAATTCATTTGGGATAAACTTCTGTGTCTTATATGAAATTAAAACTTTGAATTAAAAGTTTCAAAATTAATTTAAAATACATTATAATGTGAACAAATTGGGGGAATTAATTATCATTTATTTCTAACATTTTTTAATTAAAAGTTTTTTCTATTTTTATACTCATTTTTGTATAGTATATCCAAAATGTCCGAACTTAGTTAAACTGTAAGACTTATTAAGTTAATGTTCTATTAGTTGTGTTTGAAAATAGTTAATAAAATTCACTCATTTCGTGTGTCTATTAGTTAAACTTTTTTGATTTCAATATTTTTCTTCATCTCTTCTAAGTTTTGTTTCTCTTAAAAACAGGTATACAGTATTTTTAGTGATTAATGCGATACAAGAAGTGAATGCATGTCTGCACAGATTTAAATTGAATACAGATTTCTTTAACAAATAAATCTTAAGAAAAAACTTATTTACTCAACATTTGACATTTGATTTATTAAAAAAAATTCTGAATAATTATTATTTCTATGGATTATAATTTAAGACTTAAATTATTCTGTATATGTTGGAAAATAATTAAGTAATTAAGTGAAACTTTATTTTTTCGATTCGAGCAAAAAAATTGAATAATACAGAAAAATTTTATTTTGAATTTTTTACAGTATCCCACATTTCAAGGATTAATAATATTTAATTATTAGAGTGTTAAAAATTTTAGCTCAAAGATTGAGTTTATAAATGAGTTGAATAGCATTTTAAGCTATGAACAAATTTATTGTTATCCAAAAATTAACAATAAAATAAATTAAATCATTTTGTAATTTTGATAATGAGTCAAAACTTAATTAAATAAAGAATTAGAAATATGAAAATCTAATGAATTGAGTTCCAAACAAGACTATTGAGACATAATCTTTTAAAAATACTTACTGACTCACTTTTTAGCATTTAAAAAGAGCCTTTATTTCATTAGGGAATTTTTTATTCACTTAAGATTTAGCATGTTTTAAGTGGGAAGCACTTATCAGAATTGTCTAAGCTTTGTCTAGTACTGGTAGTTGATATTTAAAACTATGATTAGGTCGTAATTAAGTTTGATTTATTTTTCATTTTCAATGAAGGGTTTTTACATTCTTTGTATAAAAGACGTATAGCGTAATAGTGTTAAAAAGGAAAACATTATTTTTTTCACTTATATTTTTGTAGCCTTTCCGACGCTTTATTTACTTAATTCAAAAGATTAAAGAATATTTAATTAGTGTGAGAGTTAAAGAGCTTTCTTATAATTTTTATTGCATAATCTGTATATTGAAATAATTATTTTTATTTTTTTTACATATGAATTATCAAAAAATGTTCACAAGTTATATAAAAAACAGCTCTCCTTTTGTTAGAGAAAGTATTGTGAACTAAGTTGAAGAGTTAAAAGTAAAACAAATAGAAAACAAAAACATAAAAATAGTTTTTTGAAGTGATATTCATTCAAAATTATGAATAGCACACGTTTGCAATTAGTCCTCAAATACAAGAAACAAATAACAAAAATAGCTTACATTTGTACTAAACATAAAACTTTAATAAATTAATTTTTAAGATTGGCTCAAGTTTTTTAAGGTTCTGATATTCAGAAGAATTTCATTACAAATTGACTCTATTATAGAATAGAGGTATTTGTAACATGTCTTACAATACCAGTAGTAATGAATTTTTTATTTTTCAAGACTCAATAGCAATCAGCAAGTGAACAATTTTTTGTCAATTTAAAAACTTGGTATTTCGGAAAATAGTTATTACTTTGTTTTTGGTGATATGACTACTTAAAAGTAATGTTAAGAGTTTAGTGCTATTTCTCTAGTCGAGCCTGAATATAATTTTTTGCAATTTATTCCTAATAGATATAAAACTTTATTTGAATAGTAGGTCTTGTTGTTCAAAAATTGATTAGAAATCAATGATTTATTAATTTAATTAAATTTTATAAATAAAAAATGCTGAAAATTTAATTTATAAAAATCCAATTTATTATAATAATCCACTTATGAATAATAAGTTTGTTTTAAATTATGTTAAATAAAATGAGATTATGAGGAATTTAGTGGTTTTTATGACAATGTTAATTGAAAGTCGAAGCCTAAGAATCCCATTTCTAGAAAATACCGATCGCTAGTTATGACACAAAATTTTAAGAATAGGAGATTTAAGAAAATAATAGGATGAAAAAACATATAATATATAAAAATGAGAAAATCTGAAATGAGACAGAATTTAGAAGAAAACATGAAATAAAAAGCAGCCCAAACAAAATCCATTGCAACAGCGATTTACTCTATTTTTTCAATTTCTATTGCTTTACCACAAAAGAATATCAAGAAATAAAAGAATAAGTTTCAAAGTATAAAAACAGGAATAATAAAACAAAATCAATTTCGCACAAAGTTTGATTTGTTAGCATTTTTCATACTTCTTGCTATTGTTTTGCTTTCTTATCAATATTATCCTATTTTTATGGCAATTTTTTCTGTTATTTCGATTTTCTCTAATACTATTTTTTCTTGTTGTGGTTTTAAAAATTTCATCGAAATGTCTTATAAAACATAAGATCGTGTGTGTGAGTCAGTAAACCTGTGGCATTGATTTAAATGCTAAAAGTTTCTGAAAATTGTTTTCCGTGTGGATCAAAATTGAGTTTAAGTTTGTTTGAAGTTGTATTTGATTTGAAATTTTATTAAATTATTAATAAAGTTACACAATATCGCAATTTTCTATCATATTTGTACCGATCAATGATTTACTCAACAAGAGAGCTGACACTAAATCTAATGAAATAAGATTATAATAAAACTCCTAAAGCCTTGTCATTAAATCGGAAGAGTTAACAATTGAACTGAATTATTAATTATGTTATTTATTTAATGAGATAGAAAGCACCTCATATTTATGCATTCTCTGGTTGTAATTTCAATAAGTACTGAACATTAAAATTACATTTTTTGCTACTATTAAGATAATTATAGCATTCAGTATGACTGAAAAAATTACATATAATAGAAAAACTGGGAATATCTCAATCGACCGGTTCTCAATCCGACGATTACCTAAATATAAATCAATTATCGTACAAAAGCCACCACAGGCACAGTCTATGTTTAATATGCAACATTTATTATTAATATTTTAAAGAATTGGGTGAATTTTTATTCAAGTCAAGTTTGCTCTATGGGTGTAAAGCTATTTATGCTTAAAATTGCTTTTAAATTCATATTTTGAAACAAAGATGTGAATTATGAATAAAGATCTCTTACTGAATAAATTATATATTAAAATTTTATCAAAAATGTAAGAAAATTTTTTTGTTTTTTCTATGTTTCAAATTATAATTTCTATTATTTTTTTATTTTATAATTACATTATAAATATGTTGGCATTAAATTATTTTTTGGTAAACTTTTTTTTATATATAAACCATTTATTCTGCCAATAATTAAAATTAGTGTTTTCCCTAAAATAAAATGTGCAAAATTTACTCTAAAGGTATTCAATTAAGTTGGGTTGGATATTAAGTGCAGCTGAAAAAAACTCCCTTAAATTAATTGTTCAATAATCCAAAACTTTTTGCATGGAAACAAACTTTTTATTCGTGAGAAAACTAATGATAAACTTAATATAATAGCACTGCACTTAAACAAACAAATAGACAAATAAACTCTTAATGATAATCAATAAAAAGGGTTAATAGTAGTGTTGCATTATTTTTGAAGCTAAAGTCATAATACTGTGTACTCAAAAAGTAATGAAATAATGACATTTTCGAGTTCAAAAAAAGACAAATAATTTCACTTTTAAAAATAGAAATTTAAAGCAAATCTAAATGAATATACTCTTGAAAAGTAAAATCAAATAAAAAATCAAAATCATGAAAGTTAAACAACACTAGTTAGGAATGAGTTTTGCAACCGTAGCATCTTTTTAGACTCTTTTTTTCGTCTATTTATATACAATGTGTCTCACATTTTCCTTTGCTTTAATCTAATCTGTATTTTTTTGTCAACTGTTAAATTGCAAACCGTGCAAATACAATGAGTTGGGCCCAAATCAAACATTGTGTCAGCGAAATGCCTATTATTGAGTTCCATTTTGTGTCATCAAATTGACACCAACTTCAGTTCAAATCAAATTAAAAGCCATCATCTCTTATCCTCACATAAATTCTTAATAAAAATCTACTTCAAGTCAAACTCAAAGCGATAAATTCAAAGAGAGAAGGAAACGGATGAGAACAACTTTAATTCAAACAAAAACTTAATCTAATTTTTTATATTCCTCGAAGCTTTAATCAAAAGAAAATTCATAACTTTTCTATATATTGTACCTCAATATATAGAATATAGTCGCTTCTTAGTCTTATTAGAATAGCATGACTTAAATTAATTGAAATTATTAAATACGAGATCGTTCCAGTTTTCCGGCTTTATTTGTCTGCCTTAAGGTAAATCTCATGTAAATATTCACTCAAGAGTATTAATGTTATCCAAATCCAAAATGTATTGTAATTGATGCCCATCTCCTTAAGGCTGATTAACAATCTATTTTTGGTTGAAAATAGTTGACCAGCTCTTTGAAAAAATTTTCAACACAAAAAAACTTTAGAAAATGAATAAAAAAATTGAAAAAATAATAGAAATATTTTTTTCTATCAACAGAAAATCTTTTTATCCAACCCACGCTTAAAAAGTTATAACAATATTAAATATAATTCTGTCTGACATGATATGACACTAAATATGAAAAAAGTCTTATAACAAGGCTTTAAGTTATTATAATTCATCAAAAGGGTTTATATTATCAGTGAATCGTCTGTAGAAACTTGAAAAGAAAATAAAAGCATAACATCTGTTCATTCAAATTACCCTTAAAGGCATCTTTTCTATAGTTAGTATTACTCCTACTGTATTATTACAGCAGTTCTCCCTAAATGTAGCCTACAATGCATCAGAATTGTAACATCTCTTTATCAATGATTACTAATGGCATTAACTGTTGTTCATATTAAAATCCGTCCGAAAACCTAAGTTTAATTCGTTAGAGTTATTCCGGAATCA
This sequence comes from Nanhermannia comitalis, assembly GCA_034697665.1. Lineage (NCBI taxonomy): Eukaryota > Metazoa > Arthropoda > Arachnida > Sarcoptiformes > Nanhermanniidae > Nanhermannia > Nanhermannia comitalis. The sequence continues at coordinate 9,704 of JAQGAM010000412.1, forward strand.
GATTAATTATTCGAGACTGAGTGAGTGGGTGTGTAAGGCAGTAGTAGAGGGAGAGAAGAGACATACAGAGAGAGATCTTAATAAATATGCACCCCTTTTATGATTCATTTATTATTATGTATTATTTGCGAAAATATTATCATCTTTTATGCATTTCTAAAAACCACAGAGAATAGTATTATATTTACATATAAAAAGTATAGTCAGAATATTACTGTCTATATTCGTATGTAGAGTGAAATTTCAAGTTTGTTTAGCATTAAAACTATGATAATATGTAACTTTCATCAAATAGTTTATAACTAGAAGAACAAAAATTTTTCAAAACTATTATTTCGAAATTTGCACTAATATTATACGAGTTTCTCAGTATTGGAATCAGAAAATTGAGTCTATTATAAAACGATTAGGTTTTCATCCAAAACTAGTACGAAACAGAACTGTTTTGTTAGTGTATTGTTAGAACTGAATAATATTGTAGTATTTTTAGGATAATATTTCTTTTCATTTGTTTTTTCTTTATTCAGCAATCAATTGCAACTTCTTTTATGCATAGCTTACAAAACATTTTTATGGCATATTCTTCTTTTCATGTCTAACGACTCTGAAAAATGTATAAAACAGAAAGCAGAAGAAAAAACATAATGTGATTTACTTTTTACAAATTTTTTTAATCCAATTTTTTTCAATCTTTGACTAATGAATGTATTCAAGAAAATTGAAGCGAAAAATTGGCTTTATATCAAAGAGCAACACAAGTTAAACTCGTTAATAGTGCAAAGAAAGCCTTTTAATGCATTTTTATTGTGGTTTTTACAGAATTAGAGAAAATATTTTGATTTTACAGAACAACGAGGGGTTTGATTGTATTTTTGATATTAATTTAGAGAAATGATGAAAATAATCTCTCGTGAGATTTCCGATTAAACATATTTATGGCTCAATAAATTTAAATTAAATAAAATTTTTAAGATATAATTTGCAGAAAACAGATAAATAAAGAATATTCTTGAGATAAACGCTTAGAAGATCTATTGAAAAAATAATAAATGATAGCAAAAACCAAATCTCACATCAAAGTAAAGCAGATTTCCCTTGTGTTGATTTCTTTTTAGCCATAATAAGTTCATCGCTTGCCATTCCTTACAATAAGTAAATCTGTCATTACTGTTAATACTTAAACTCATCATTTATCACATCAAATATTTTCTATTGTATGCCCGATCACTACCCTTATGCCTATTTTGTTGGGACATTTGCTCGGCCTCTTTCCTGTCTGCCTGTCTCACATACTCTCTTAGACTCACTCAGACTCACTCAGACTCTCTTAGACTCTCTCAGACTCTCTCAGACTCTCTCATTCTCTCCCATTCTCTCTGAAACACAATCAACTCAAGAGCACAACTATATATCTGTTTTGCGCCGAGTAATTCGTTAATAAAATATAAATTTATCAAATTTGATGATAAATTGAGTTGTTTTCATCAGAGTTTCAACTGACAGAAATCCTTAACAAAAATTTTCACTTTAATCATTATTTTTCGTTACAATCTTTTCAATTTTGAAGCCTTGCCTCTAGTGATAAAGTCATCACTTGAGAGACAGAGAACAAATGCAGGCATTGTTTCTGACCAAAGATATTGGCAAAAACATATCGATAACAAAATATGAATTAGCCGACAAATAGTGATCGGTTACCTTTCTTTTATCAGCCTCGAGCCAGACTACAAACTATTTACAGCTATGTCTTTGTCAAGTTTAATGAATCCTTTGCGAGCATTACGGTTGGAATTTCGAAATAAGCTCTAAAGAATTTCTAATCTAACTCAACAGAATTTAGCTGAAAGGCTTCAATTTCCCTTTTCATAGTTATATAAACAAAGTTTAGTTATTTCAAAAAAATAATTATCTGGTTTTAATCAGTTTTTTAATTGAAAAAAGTTGTTTAGTCTGTTATGCAAATGAGATTAATTCAATTGCTTTAGTTCTGGTTTTCAAACATAATCAACAAGTCTATTATCTCATTAAACTTTAATCTTTATACTCGAATATAACACTATTTTTTTATGTTTCGAGAAACTTATGCCAATTTGATTACACTTGGAGTCAAAACTGTAGGCCTGCTGTTACTGTTATGCAATCTAATTACACTTCCTTTAACTAATTAATGGTAATAAATATACATAATTAAGATTATTATATCCATAAATACTGTGACTAAAGCTTTTATTTTACTTATTTTTCTTAATAAACTTAATTCATATAAACGCTAAGTTCGGAGAGCTTTAAGCTTTGATTGTAAGCTACAAATTATTATATATGTTTATTTCAATGATATGCTTAATGTTTAATAATAAATAAATAGAAACAAATAAGTTATAAACTTATAGTACTCTTGAGTTGAGATCATTTATAAATGATAGCAAAGAATGGATTACTACTTCTTGAGATAAATGCATAACTGGGAGTAATGTTATTGAAGTGAGTCAATGATCTCTAATATTCCCAACTCGTCCTACTATTATATATTATAGCTCTTCTTCAGAGGAAAACAGGCAAACTCTAGTTTCAAGAGATTTTTATATAGCACTCAATGAAAATCTATTCGGGTGACAAAATTTTATGCAAACTTTAAGAACATTTTCAAATTGTTACTTTCAATAATATGTTTGAAGAAATTCAAATTTTTATTATACAAGTCAGAGATGAAACCTCAGGCCTCACTTCAATTTTTCCATTTTGAAGAAATATTGAAGTTTTTCAATTCATTTTCCTTTAATATTTTATTAACTGGTTTTTGTCAATAAGTTATCATTTGCTCTATATTTATAATGGCTTTATTGTCAATCAACTTGTTATATACTGAATAATATATGTATTCAAAATAGTCACGCAATGATTTAAATTATTTCCCAATTGTATAACTTATATTAAAAAAGTTTCGGCAAAATATCCCAAAATCTATCTAACTTTTAGATCAAAAATATAAATTGCTTTCCATCTCAATAATAACCGGAGTTTGTCTGTATGTCTGTTATCGATAAACGAGAATACTGGCCACTATAGAACTGAACTAATTATATATTATGGCTCAGTATCAACTGAAAGGTGCCAAGAGGTCATTTATTTTCCCGAAAAGTGACCAGTGGCCAAGTTACCGAAGTAAAAGCTGCGCCACTAATGCATTTCTATGGGAAGATTTTGTTTTGAATAACGCTAACATATGTCCCGAGTGTCTATTAGCAATGAACTTCTTCCAGAAGTGGCCACTGACTAGATTTACCGAAGTGACTGTTTTACCGGAATGGTCAATTTTACCGAATTGCTCAATTTTATTGAAAAAGCGATTTAACCAAAGTGAACAATTTTAATGGAGTGGTCAGTTTTACTGAACTGTTCATTTTACCGAAGTGGCCAATTTTACCGTGGTGACTATTTTACGGAATAGTCAAATTTTTACAAATAGAGGGAATTCGTTAATTAGTAT